>VZRR01008744.1:153265-221005 GCA_013398015.1 Oreocharis arfaki | reverse complement strand
GTGACTGTGCTGTTATAACTGCCATAGTCATTGTTGTTCATTGTTTTGTTTTATATATATAAATTAGTAAAGAACTGTTATTCCTATTTCTCATATCCTTGGCTGAAAGCCCCTTAATTTCAAAGTTATAATAATCCGGAGGGAAGGGGGTTGCATTTCCCATTTCAAAAGGGGCTTCTGCCTCCCTTAAATAGACGCCTGTCTTTCAAACCAAGACACTGGCTTAGCTACAATTTGTGCACACACAGACACACATGCATGCTCATCTTGGTTTGCCCTGGAAGGATTCAATTCATTTAGTAGCTACTCACAACACAAACTAGTTTAATCAAAGCTGTCAAATCTGTCAGAGGAAGTGTAGGCCTTTTACTAGTTTTAAAACTCTTCTGGATTTCTTTGCTACAAAGCCCCAATTTTCTAGCAATGTCACCAATCCTAAAGTCTGAGTTGGGCCATGTAAGATTTCTGTCTGCATCGAGATCCATTGGCTACTTTGGGCTGAAAGACTGATGAGTAGAGGCCAGATTATATTTCACAATCTTTGCATTTTACTAGTATTTGTATCTCTCACAGGTCCTTATTTTATCCTCTGTTTTTACTGTGTTTCAATGTTCTACAAGCAGATTGTGTGAAGGGAAACCAACCTGATTTTGCATTACAGCCTTAGAGCTTCTCAGTTTATGTAGCAGTGTCTAATGGCAGCTGATTTAAAAGAAATTTATATGGAAAAAAATTAAGACTTTGGAAGACTTAATTTAATTTGACAGGTACAAGTAGAAATAAAATACCTCGTCTGTCTTATGCTGCGCCAAGGGGAATTCAGGTTGGATGCTAGGAAAAAGTTTTTTACTGAAAGAGTGATAAAGTTCTGGAATCATCTGCCTGGGGAGGTGGTGGAGTCACTGTCCCTGGATGTGTTTAAAAAAAGATTGGATGTGGCACTCAGTGCCATGGTTTAGTTGAGGTGGTGTTAGGGCATGGGTTGGACTCGGTGATCTTGAAGGTCTCTTCCAACCTGGTGATTCTGTGATTCTATCAGTAGAGGCACAAACATTCTTAAACACAAAATTTAGTCTAGCTCTATGCACATCAAATTAAGCAATACATTTTGGCATAGAAATGGGTAAACTATGCTTGCCTTTGACTTCATAACTCACTAGGGAGATTTTGGCAATGCCTCTGCATTAAGCAATAACTAAGAAGTTACATACACAAAGTCAGTGACTCCCAACTCTCCGGAGTTCCTGCATTGTTTGGATCATTTTCCTTTTTGCAGTACAGAGATCACTATACAGGTGAGCTAATTTGTCCCTGGAGAGGAGTGGGCTAACAGCAATCTCCACACCAACTGAAAGGACTTTATGTATAGTTAAATTTAAGTATCTTACGTAATAAAAACAAAACGTTATTATGATGGATGAATATATATAAATCCATTCACATAACATACATTTTCACTCAAGGCCATTTGAACAAAGATATTTAAGCATATATTTTAATCCTAACTCACATGTCTCCATTTCTATCAGTCTCCTTTTCATGCATTTGCCTTCAAACTTAAGCTGTTTCACGCATGTGAAACCACAATGAAGTCACTGAGGTCTCTGCTGTAAAATCTGTTTCTATGGAAAGGACTTGAGGTACAGAGACACTGTTTGCTGAGCTACCAGACCTACTGAAGACAGGAAAAAACAGAATTCTGTCTAAAATATTTAAACTTCTCATTTACAAAAATAATTCTGTTGAAGTTGAGTTACCAGATAACAGCGTCTCCCAAATCAGTTGGAGTTGTATCAGGCTGTACCAGCTTTACTCAAACTATGAAGTTTCTTTCAAAGCTGCTGTGCTGCACATCTCTCTCGAAGATTATGGTCCATTACGTGAATTATTCTCCCATCCTATATTGCACTTTACTTCTATGAAGCAGGAGTCCTTGCACAGCCACGCACCAACAGATTTACAGTTCCACATCCCCCCTCCCTGAGAAAACAGTGTCTGCTTACTGCCAGGAATTCTTCTTCATTGCCACTCACCACCAGAATATGAAAACATCTTCTCAGAATGAGAAAGTAGGGAGATGCACAGAATATGGAAGCTCTTCACAACATGCAAAATTTATAGAAGTCCAAGTTTGTAGGAAGACAAGGTGTATTTATTATATATGTATTTGGAAAAACATACACATTTCACCAGGTCTTCTGTTTCAAAACTTCAGGCTATTTCTGATAACTCTGGTGACTCAATTGTTCAAAATGGCAAAAATAATGTTCATTTCCTGTGTCCAACACAGGGACGGAGGCCGGGAACTTTCAGAGACTTTCAGATTAATAAGAAAAAACCCAAGAAGTAGTGTCACTCAAGAACTATTGCTTTGCCAGTTTGTCTCCCTCAAAAATAAAGTAAGTTTTCTTTAACAAATCACTGTTAAGAATTGATATAACAGGCATGGGTTTTTTTCCAGCTCTGTGGCAGATGTGGTATTTCTGAAACTACTGTATTTGTTTTCTAACTTTACATATAGGCTTTTCCTTATTTTGTCATAGTGCAAAAAGTGATGCTGAAAGTTTCTGTCATTACTTCCATCATTATGTTTCAGTCATGTTTAGAGTGAGAGGAGAGCTAATTTGTTTTGAACCAAAGCCCCTTGATCAGCATGAAGCGTGACAAAACCTGACACTTAAATTCTGGTGATAAGTTCTGCTACAATTCTGAGACTCTCCCTTCTCTATCTGCTTTACCCTATCCACTGCAGGTGTCCAGTTAATCAGGTTCAAAACACTCTAACCTTAAAACCAGAGCCGAATTAAAAATTAGTGAGAAACAGTTAAAATAATTATTTTAATATATTATCAGCTCACTATAGCACCCAGTACTCCTTAAAAGACCATTGTGTAATTACAGGTTCAATACACACTCTGACATCCTCACCTGATTTCACTGAACCTTTGTCCTATCCAGCCTAAATTCCTATGATTAAATAAACATGTAAATAACATAAATATCCCATGAGAACACAGTGACCAGGACATCTCAGCAACATTTCCATATTTATCTTCACAATCCTGGATATTTTAAAATCAGACAGAAAACTGCTATCAATACACCAGTACAGAAAACACAGAGTCGAAGGCAAACAGATCCTATTGAGCTCTTTGGCTGACAGTTACAAACCCTCATTGCCAAATAGTGGTACAGCTGGATATGGAATAGGACAGTCACCGCTGCAATGAAGGGGAACGGTAACAGCTGCAGCACATCCGATCTTCGCTGTAAATTAAAAGGCTTTTCTATTTAAATAGAGAAGAGCTTTAGGGAACCAAGGGAGCACAACAAATTCTTCCTGTGTAAACAATGTAATACAGATAAGTGTTTGCACTTGCCAGAACACTCACCACAGTTTTTACAAACATTCGAACAAGCCTGAAAAATCAACCTATTTCATACGAAAATCCGGGGAAAAAGATTAGTCATTCCTTTAGGAAGCCAAGAAGTAACAACGATATAGACAAAGGGCACAGGCTGAGCTTTGAAGAAGTCTCAAGAGCGGGACTTGAGGTTGCTGTAGAGATCACATCGAATCCAGCGCAAGCCCAGGGGCACAGAGGTGACAGGGACGGACAGGTGACAAGGGACAGGTGACAAGGGGCGGACAGGCGACAAGGGGCGGACAGGTGACAAGTAGACCGCACACACAGCAGTGAGACGCTGCCCGCTCGCAGCGCACCTCCAGAGCGGCAGCATCAGGCGAGGCCTCCTCGCGTTCCCCCCCTGGAGAAGTGCCCCCGCCCCGCCCGGNATCGCCGCCGAGTGCGGGGGCGGGGCGGGGGCGGTCCCGCGGCCCCGGGACGGGGCCGGCCCCCGGGGGCACCACCCCGGGCGCGGCCGAGCTGTGGCGAATGCCGCCCTCGTGGGCCGGACGTCGCAGCTGCTTACACGGGGCTGTTGGTGTGTGTGGAGGGTCTCTTTAGCCCCTTTCATAGAACACCCTGAGTTGGATCATCGAAGTCCAATTCCTTCGCCCAACAGTGCGAAGTTACCTTTGCAGCATTCCAATATTCATGAATACTCACCTTACCAGTCACTCGCGTGTCACACGCAGCCAGGATGGTACAGACAGACTTTACTATAGATTCAGCCCTGCTCCTGAGAAAAACTTTAATCCACTAAGAGCTCCGTGAGCTTCAAATGGCTTTCTTGCAAAAATATTTCTTCTGAGACTGATATAGGTACTGAAACTAATAACAATGAAACATTCACATATCAAACAGGAGAAACGTGGCCATGGCTTAAAATACATGTAATTTTTAATTGAGACATTACCAGCATTAATAAACCAACCAACTATAACACATCCACCAGGTTGCAATGCCTATGGTTCTTTTAAAAAGCTGTTCCAGTAAAAAAGATTAATTAATATACAGAGTGGAAATACACAATTACAGTCATTGCAGAACAGCCCTGAACAATCACAGTCAGGTAAATGTGGTTATTCAGTTTGTGGGTCCACAAACTGGTGTTCTCTAAAATGAAGTATGTAGTGAAGTCAAAGTAGATGTGGAAAAGGTCAACTAAAGCAACCAAGGCAGTGAAGCATCAAATGTACATGAGTAATATGAAAAGATGGGAACTCATCTTGGAGGCTTAGGTCAATCAAAGCTGAGATACAATCAAGAATCACAAAAACAACTTGGTTGCCAAAAAAAAAAAAATAGGCGACTCACTGACTTCTGTAAGACAAGAACTGGTGACATTAACTGAAATAAAGAGGCCAGTTTAAAAGTGCTAGAAGTCCTTTACACAGTGCATGACATCTGTAATCTGTTGCCACAGGCACTTCTGGAGGCAGATTGTACTTGGAAATTCAAAAGAGAGAAGAAAAACTAGTGGTGATATGAGAGGATAATAAAGGCTGAGTCAGACTCTTTGACATTCTTAATCCAATGCCAGCTGCCACTGCAGAACTATGATGAATGCAAACAGCAGATATGGTCTTCCTAACTAATCCCTTACTGGGCCTGTCAGAGATGAAGTGTTGGGCTCAAGCTCCAGTCTGGCCCAAGAAGGTGTTTTTATGCCCTTGTGTTCCTTTCATATGGTCTAAGACAGAAGTCATTGCAGCTGCACCACTGTTATGTGCTCTGAGCAGAACAAAACTACAAAGCAAGCAATGGCTTTTGTGGTTCCTTTTTTTGATTATTAAGACACACTTTGTCATATTGCTCATTTTCCATTGTCCTGTGCAAAAGTATAGTCAGCACTATTACATTTACAGTTATTGAACAAGCAGCACGAAAGATTTAAAAATAGCATAACACATGCCAGTTGGCCACCGAACAGGTTTGTTTTTAAAGGATATGCGAATCAGTGTCACCCTGATGATTATGAACAATTCTAAAACAAGTAGGTATTAACAACGTTATAGGAAGTAACGGCTGTGCCTCTTTTTCAGTAGAAAAGTAGTTTCTTTTCTTCATTTATCTTTTTACAGGCTCCACATTGGGCTAAACCCATAGTTCATCCTACAGCCAGATGTTCAGCCAGTTTGGCTTCCATCAGAAGAGGCAGTTTTGTACACTTACTAATGATTTAATGTAGTCAAAAAAATATGAATCAGACTTCAAAACCTAGAAAGAATGGCCTAAAGTACAGTGGACTTCAACCAGTTTTATGGCCTTCCGTTTTCAGAGCCTGCGTGGCACCATTTGATCCTAATTCCTCAAGAAACATGATATCCACAAAGTTGAGAGTTATGTTTGTGCTAGGGAAAACTGAAATTACCATTTTCAATCAAAAGTTGAGGCCTTGAGAAAATACCAGATATTACAAAATATATGACAAAATTGGAAGTATTGGAATAGAAACAACATAAGAAACATGGCTGAGTCTCAAGCTTGACTCAGAATCCTGGCCATAATTTTCACTAATAGCTAATAGAAGTAACTAGACATAGATTTCAATCCATTCCTTCACACTGAGAAAGCAAGCTGTGAAACTTCAGCTGACATCCAGATGTCCTCTAAATTATGCAGCTCTGATTCGAATTTGTTTTCAGTATGAAACTAGGAGACAGGGAAAGAGAAATATCTGATGTCAGCTATGAAGGACAACTGTTTGGATTATCCTCTCATTTGTTAGATGAAATAGGTTCTAGCTCTCCTTGTTTGAATGTGTTTCAGTGTTTTCCAGGAGTTTCCCCATAATGTAAGGCACAGTGTGTTTATATCCCTTGTCATAAATTCAGCCTTAGTGTCACACTGGATGATTCTGTATCTTCCCACACTATCTCTGTGGGTTGTCACTTCTCAGTGGCAGTGGTAGGGTGGTGAAATTCCTTTCCCTCCTCTTCCACAGGAACCATGACATCGTTCCCTGGAAAAGACTCTGTTTCCTGCTCTGGGTAGTGCATTTCCAGTTCCTCTTCCATGCTTTCCTGGGCATCAAGGTTACTTTCACATCCTCTAACAGCACAGTTCTTGCCACTGGGCACTTCTGAAACGGACCCCACGATAACAGTGTCGGCCTTCATGATGTAGAGTTTTTCTGAGGAAGGAAAAAAGTAGTGCTGAGCATGGTGAACAGTCACTGCTGCCCCAGAGATGGCTCTTTTTCATGTAACATGGACTCTGGCATTTCAGATCGAGTAGACTGAATTTTCGTGGGGTTAAGCCACTGAGCTAGAGGTGGGACTACAGGAGAAACACAGAGCGGAAAAGGCAGAAGATATTCACAAGAATCTGTTAGAAAAAGCAATAATTGGGATCTAGCTATGACGAATCCAAGGTTTATGCTCCTGCTGTTTCAAGAAACAACACCATGTAAAAGAAACCTTTGGGTAAGGATCAGCACTGTACAGAAGTTCTGGCGTCTTAGGACCCAAAGAAATTAGGTTTTTTCTAGCTGAGAATAAACTAAAAAATTTTATGAATCTTGGGTCCAATTTATTGTCTTACTCCTTCACAGAAAGATAAATAGGGCCTTTTCAATGGCTTGCACCACTGCACTTAATTCAGAAGGATGATGCACATCAGACACTGTAGGTCAATTGTTCGGAGATATTTGGATGTGGTAAATCAAATCATCACAGTCATCCCATTCCATCACTCACAGTAAAAATGGAAAGGGCATTAAGTAAGGAAAGGTCAGTTTTTGTAATATGAAAAATAACACCTTCAAATAACCTCAAAATTTGGTTTGGAAGCACTGCCAGAATGTCTCATGCAGATGGTGTCTCAGGCAACAATTCTCCCCCCATGAATGAGCTCCTTGCCTGACTTTATCTCCCACCCTGTGCCATGGTCAAAGACTTTATGGGAACACATGGAAGACACATTTCAAGCCATTATTATGAAATCAGAGAAGAAAACAATAGCAAAGTACAATTCTCATTCAGTAGTACAGCATCATCTTCCAGCTGACATATTCAAATTTCTTCTGTAAAATTTGCATCTTCTAGAATGAAAAGGAGGAAGAATGGAATTTTCTGTCAAATTCATAGCGACTAAGACAAACATGAAAAAAAGAAAGTGTTCTATTCAAATGAATAGGTATTTGTGTGTCAAAGTTCTGGAGATTCAGCCCAATCTTTGTTCGGAGATTTGGACACTGCAGTTTACTAGTAATCTTGGAATGACAGTATGTGCCATGTTTGAAAATTTGAAAAAAGAACAAGAAAAAGGGGGAAAAAAGCAAGACTCACCAATTCTGTTATTTGTGTGGTCTCTGACTCGAGAATCCACAGGGCACTCTGGGGCATTCCCACTGCTTGATGTCACATCAGTCACACTCCGATGAGGACTCTGTGCTTTTTCTGTGCTGGATACCAAGTTATTGTTGGTTTCCAAAGGAAGGGTTCTGTCAATTAACTCCTCCTCTTCTGGCCCACTCTCAGTGGTCAGTATGATCTTCTGCAAATACAAGCAGAAGAGCAGAGGTGGGGTAAGTGTAAAAACACTTCGGACATTGCAATAGGTCCACAGAATCCTCCTGTGGCAGTCAGGATAACAGAATGTACTTCCCAGCACCACTGTCACAGGGAGTGAAACATTCCAAAGTACCTAACAGGTATAGGAACTTCAAACTAGACTCCTGCATCACTTAAGATCGTATTTCAAAATAGTGTTTCTAGGCTGAATTCACAGATTTCTGGTGACATTTTCAGGAATGTGCTTCATTTCCACTGAAGAAAATATGTTTTAGCTACCTCTTAGACTTTGCAAAGACTTATCATGCTCCTATGGAAAAACAGAACAAGCCAGAGGCTGAACTGATTTAACTTCAAAATGTAATTGCCTCAGCAGAACATCGGGTAGAAGAAACAAGATCAAACTACCTAATACATGAAGTATTAATTACAAACAGTTCTTTAAAAGAGGAACCAAAATCTAAAAGAGGCTAAAGGTCCTGCATCACAATTTTCTGCTGGCTCTGATCTTCCTCTGTTTCCACAAGGCTGGTAAAGGAAAAAAAAGATTTTGAAATGTGCAGTTTAAAACCCTTGCTCATGTCTGACTCACTATAGAGGGAAGAATTGAAGCTCCTCACAATTCAGGAATTAGCAATGACACGCTGAAATTATGACAGCTGATTGCAACCGGAGTGACTGGAAAAAGTAGTATCTTGTGTGTGTGCGGATGCACAACATTTAAAAGCAAACTCATTTAAAAACAAAAATAAATTACCAGTCTAAAGAGTGGTTTAGCAGATCTTGGCATTTAAAGATAACAAGCCTAATAAACTGAGAAGACTCAGAGGTTGAAAGTGGCTGTAATTTCACTGACAGAGGGGAAATCAAACCGAGCTGTATTGATTTCAGCAGCTGAGGAACTGCTTTCTGTTGTTGCCATATTGAGTGATGTTTGTCCTGTTCGTCTGCAAACTGTACTTAACACCAGGAGCTTGTCCTGAAGGAATGGCAAACCTAACCCACTGTGTACCCATATCACAGTCATGCCAAATCCTGCAGAGGGAAGGGGGTGTGGAGGGAGACAGAAGAAAAGCACAAATCCCATCTGTGTGACTGGAGCAGTAAGGTGGAATGGGACTGACACACAAAGTTCTCCCAGAAGGAAGAAAAAGCGTGTTCATCCTTGTGATTTCAGATCCTGTCTCATGGAATGCAGAGCAAATGGCTTAACAGCAAACCAAATCCCCTCACAAGGAAGATTGGCAGCCTCACATTATTTAACACCACATTAAATTCAGCCCAAGACATGAAAGTATCAAGTCCTAATACATCTCATCCCACCTAAATGATTATGTATTCTAGAGGGAAGTCCAAACTAAAAGGCTGGCTCTTTTTGGACAGGACATTTGAAAATAACATTATTTACTTTGGCACAGAAAGTGACCTGTTTTGGAATATTGTTCACACTTACTGCACATTTGTTCACTAGATCAGAACCTGCAATGGAAAGCAAAAACATTGTCATGAGAAACCTCGCACAATCACAAGAATGTTAATAATATGCTCTGAAAGATCACCTAGCAATGTACTTCCTAAACCACTGCCCACCCCACATGCACGATGGTTTTCTTAAAAGTAAGGGCACACTAAAATGACACTCCTGAGGTGAACAAGCAACAGGTCGCTGCCAAGACTGTGAGATTATGCTGCCCCCAAAGCCTTTTACATTACTCTCCCCACACCACAACTTATTCATCTTATGAAAAAATGAGCTGATGAAACTGTCTAGATAAGCACAAGACAAGCTCATTAAAAAGAAAAAAAGTAGAAAAAAAGTTTATAAATTTCTACTGGATTAACAAGTTAGGTCAGTTCATCATACGGTCAGATGATTATTAAGGGGGTGGGATTTTATGCATAGTTGCATTAACAATGCCAGGGAACACTGGAGAAAAAAGAGAGGTGAGAAGGAGGGAGTGTTCAACGTTCTGTAGCACCATGAAGGTAGGTGGGCTCAGACCTACTGTCTAATTTCACCCTGATGTGCCATCACCTTTATTTTCAGAGCATCAGCTCTGTAATGCTACACAGTAATAGTTTCTATTGTGTAAGGGAAGTGAGGGAGAAAAAAATCCACTTTGCGAAAATTAAGCTGCAAAGAGACTTTAAATTGTATTCCTGAAGGAATGAGTATAAAAAGCTCTGCTGTGTGGTAATTAGGAGAATCCACACATCTGTCAGTGGAAGTGGAATTGCTGAGAGGTGATCAACTAAATGGGTAAAATGTTTCCACTTATGGGATCTGGAGAGGCTTTTTTTCAGAACACATCTCCCATATTTGGCTGTCCCGAAATCAATTGGGCGTTTTCCGGTACTGACACATCACCCAGCCCTTCAGCCATCGTGGGAACAAGGTGCCATCTGGTGGCACCTAGTCACATCCAGCGTGTCCCCTGCCTGTGCAGGAGGAACAGGACTGGCCTCTTGCATGGCAGCCGAGACATACATGTAACATGAGAAACTTCCACTTTTTAAATTAAAATTCTGTAAAATAAAATCCCACGTTAAGCTATCCACTTATTCTTCAGACATAAGGATGACACTGCTGGCCCATCAGTCACTCACCTTGAGATTTGAGTGCATATTTGTGAGCGATGACCGAATGCAGATGTGCTGATAAAAGAAACCTTTCATTTAATCAAACTCACCATGGAGCCTGCAGGCTCCAACAGCTTCACCACAGCCACAGATCTACAACCACCCTACAACGTACACATCCTGCTTTCTATAAAAGAGGGAATGTGGTTTTGCAGGCACACCCCACATGTAACTCTAGGCAAAGCTATGGGGAGTCAATGTCAGTAAACATCATCCTTCCTGTCATGCTCAAAGCCCAATCCTGTTCCCAGAACCAAAACCTACTCACACAACACTTCAAGTATGATTTAATACTGGTGTCTGTGCTGAGAGAAGAAACAGCTATTTACCCTTTCCCCACTTCTAGGTTGCCCACTCGCCCCCCTCCATAAATTCCCAGCTGCTTCCGTCTTTCATGTTCTCCCACATTCTGCATGAGCAGCTTGCCTTAAACTCTTAGCTGGCCTGTAGAGAGCATTCTGTTCCCCAATGACCTCCACAAACATCCCCATATTTGAGTTCCCATTTGGCAATGGGATCAAACAGCATGTCACATGTTACAGCTTGAAAAACTTACGCTTTCTTCTGAGAACGAGGATCCGCTTCTTGCAAACCTTCCATTTCCAAAATATCAGCATGCCCCCAAGAAGCACTGTCACAGAAAGAACCACTGCCCAGAGCACTACACCTACAGCACAGAGAGGGAGCACAGGACAGGCTGAGAAAAGGCAGAGGGGAAACCCTGAGTAGATCTATGTGTTTGAACATAGGACCATAGACATCATTTCACAAGTCAGAGGGGATTTGCAGGAAGTTACCACATAAAAATTCTGTTTACCAAAGATACTTCCAAACAGAAAGTGCTATAGAGAGTAACTGCTGTGTCTTTGTTACCTCCTGTTGTCATCTCCCCCTTGGCTGAGGTGGGAGAAGTGCCAGCCTGAGCTTTCTCCTCAGGAGTTGAATTGGGATTTTCAGTTGTTGTGACACTTAAAAGGTCACCACTAGCAGAGGTCACCAGGTTCTCCTTAAACCTCCTCAGGTCAGAGTTACTTGTTTCGTTGCTGAATCTCATGGACAAAGTGCTTGGGGTGAGGTAGGTGGGCAACTGGTCCAAGCAAACTTGATCGTGTGTGGCATTTCCTTTCCTTAGCATTACTTTGTTCAACTTGGCACAGCTGGGAATGAAAAAGAACAGGTATCACTGCCATGGTACAAGGTACAAATTTTTTCCATGTGACAAACATCCTCTTGGTCATTTTTGTACCACCAACAATTATTGCTTTCAGTGTAAAAGTCATTAACCTTCTTCTCACCCCTGTGGCATTAATTCTTGGCCTGGATGCAAAGCTGCTACTCACACAGGTGTGCAATTCCACTGTACTTAGCAACTAAAAATTAGGCAAGCGGGATTCCTTCCTTCCCTTGTTCCTCCAGCCCAGAGCTGTGCAACGGGTACAAAGAGAGGCCTTCTAACCTCTGCACATGAGCCCAAAGTGATTCCCTTGCTTCTAAGATGAATTTGTATACTTTGCACCAAAAGTGACATATGCTATTTCACCCTTTATTAATTTCAATTAATTAGTCACTCCCATTTAAAGAAGCACAGACTTACTTTGTGTGAGGTTTGCAGATGTCAGTGCTGGAGTTTTGATCAGAGAAGGTCCCAGGAGGGCATTTTTCACAAGTGACATCATTTGTTGAGGTGCCTGAATTAAAAATAATGACTGAGGACTGACCAAGTAAAATGCATCAGGTCCAGGCCTATGGCCAGGACCAGGAAAGGTAAACTGGACAGGCAGGAATTCCTACCCCTGATTTTGACTCCAAACCCAGGCTTGCAAGCAGAGTGGTGCTGGCACCGCGTGCAGGTGTTCGTAACATTCATTCGGCAGAACAGGCCTGGCCGGCACTCACACACGCGGCTGGAATTGAAGGAGCAGGGCTGCTTCTCCACAAGGTCAGGTCCTGTGGGCAAGAAACAGATGCAGTGACAAAGGATCACCTTTCAAGAGAAGTTTAAAGCAGGGCCAAAGCTGAGCAACACCAGTTTTAAGGCTCAGTAAGCAGAAAAAGGTGCTGCCCCTCTTCATGATCACAGACTAGTTTGGGTTGAAGATGAGCTTAACACTCACCTCATTCCACCCTCTGCCATGGGCAGCGACACCTTCCACTATCCCAGCTGCTCCAAGCCCCGTCCAATCTGGCCTTGAACACCTCCAGGGATGGGGCAGCCACAGCTTCTCTGGGCACCCTGTGCCAGGGCCTCACCACCCTCACAGGGGAAGTACTTCTTCCTAGTATCTAATCTAAACCTGCCCTGTTTCAGTTGAAAGCCATATGATGGTAATTTAAGTCATGAATAATTAGAGAAGCCCATAGATAATGGCTTGTAATATAAGACAGAAAGCAGAAACCAGACTGGGATAACATTGGAGGAGAGAATTTTTAGGTACTCCCAGGTCACACAGGAAGTAACATGGATTATGTGCAAGGTAACATTCCACTGTCCAACTCGGTAACCAAGGATGGGTAATTTTGCCGTGGAAATTCTAAATGAATAAAATACAAATCAAGTGTAAATAAAATACACAGGTAGAGAATATTACTGTGAGGTATGTGTGGGGAAAAGCAAACCTTTTGAGCATGACACACAGGCATCACATCTTGGCTTTTGGGATGCATTGTTCACATATTGATCAGGTCCACATGTCATGCAGTCTTCATCTGGATCCCGAGGACATGCTTTCTTTTTAACATAGCCTGGAGAAAAAAAGAGCAAAATATGCAAGATACCTATCCAGAATGGGCAGAAAACCATCCTGAAATGTTCTTGTCTGCTTGTTTACCTGTTAGGTATATTACCACAGTCTTCTCTTAGTAATTTCGTTTCTCTAGGACATTTTTGCCTTTCCTATTCAAGTGTTAAGGTACAGGGCCAGGACATAATCCCAGCTGTAATGGACTGCTATGGAATGGGCAGATGGCAAGTCGTTAGCTGACAGAAAAGACAACCAGGTCTCCAGGAGGGCCCTTGTCCTGCAATTACTAAGTTCCCAGGGAACTGGGTTTCATGTTTCCTTCTTTCCTTCCTTTGATTAAAAGGACTTTTAGTAAAGCTCCTCTTTCTCCGCAGTGAGCAGCTGTGTTAGTAGCAGATATGAACAGGTTATTGCTTGAAGGAATAGTGGACGATTAAGATGAAAAAGGATTCTCATAACTGTTATTGTGGTGGAGTCCAGGACTGACATGAGGCTGCAGTGATGAAGAATCAGCAAAGGTGAGCTGATGGATACTGGTGGCTCGTTGCAGCCTGGTGTAAATCAGATCTTGGCTTCTCACTCAACCTCTCTATGACATCCCTCACGACAGGAGCTTTGGCAAAGTATGGTTTTGAAGAAGAAAAGAGCTTTTCTTGGGACTGTCAAAGTCACATCCCCACCTATTTTTTCTTTTATGGGACCATTTTCTCCATCCCTTGCTCTGGTTTACATGTACAACTTCTGAAGGACTCTGGTGGTGTGGCCAGCAGTACAGGATGTCCCAGTGGGAATCCTGATGGAACTGGATGCAAATGCTGGCAATCAAACACTAAAGCCCTCTGTGTCATCAGAACACAAATACAGGTCAGAAATTTCCTTTAAAAAACGAAAAAGATTTCTGTAAGAAGATACAGATGGTGGTGAAGTACCACAAAATGCCCACCCACTGAGGGGTTTTTGGCCAATAGGGGCAGTTTCAGACATTTCCAGAATGCTTGTCTCACCAAGGTGTTTCCTGGTGCTGACCTCATGTGCCTCTGAGTCACACCCAGCTTCTAGCACAGCTTACTGTGTCCCCTGACAAGGGCCTGTTCCCTCCCTCATGTGAGACACTTTCTAAACTGTTTTGACTATGAAAATAATGTCAGATTTTCCGTACCTTCATTTTATATTTTTTATCTCTGAGAAGAGACTCATTTAGCCTAATTTCACTGTGCTAATTCACACCCAAGGGCAAGTTTGAAATTAATTATTTGACCTACTTTGGTGTCAAGTGAAGTGATAAAACCCCATATAAATTCTATCATGTTATCTGGTTTGCATGCAGACTACACAGGAGCAGGACAGTGGAGAAGAGATTTGCATCTGGAGCCACATTAGACAGTGATTCATGAAACTGCCCTTTTCTTCGGGGGCAAAATACAGCTCTGCAGATACACAGGGTTCCTACTGTCTCTATGAGAAGGGCTCCATGTAAATTTGACTGAATTATAAACATACCTGAGGGACACTGGTAACAGCAGCTTTGTGAAGTTTCATCATAGAACCAATTCTCAAGTGTATCACAGGGATGAGGTGGGGTTAACGATGTCTAGAAATTGAAAGAGACAAAAGGCACAATTAGAAAACAACTAATTCTGTTCTAGAGCAGATCCCAATGCCAGGCAATGGCAGTTGCAGATAGTAAGGAAAAGCCCACAGTTTTTTGAAAATTCAAATATCCTCAAAGCAATTAAATTATTGTCTGCATTTCCTTTAGAAACATTGCAGCAGTTAGAAAAAATTTTTAAAGGATAAAAATCACTGTCCTAAAATGATTTCATGTTAATTTGAGCTAAGGATTTTTCAAGGAAAAGAACAAAATCCTTTACATCTGTAACAGATTTCCAGCTCTGTGTGCACTGGAGTAAGAGGTGATACCATATTCAGCATCATCTAAATCCACCTAGATTTGGTGTAATCCACAGAGCTCATTCCTGTTTGCAGCATACAAGTTTTCTGTTACTTATGCAGTCATAATGTTTGAATTTAGCACCCTAAGTGTCTATTATAAGCCAATAAATTATTTTACTTATCGTTTAGGGACAAATACTAGAAGAGGATTTTGCCTTGAAAAGAATGCTGCAAATACTCACACGATGAAGCCCTTATTCAAATAACTGATCCCACTTCTGTTGGGAGTGATGGTTTCCAGAAATAACCTTTCATCACTACATAACCAATATTTGTTTAGTTAAAAAAACCCACCATAAAATAGTTCTGATATTAGCTAAGGAAATCAGACCCAGCTACAGCTTGTAACAAGAAGCACATAATAAGGCTTTGTTTTTGTACAGCTGGGCTACTGCACGCTCTGGGAAATTACACTGCTACAAGTGTTCTGATGAGAAAATCTGATTTTTGAATTTGGCATCTCCCTTAAGAATCCCCTAAAAATGTTGTCTGAATTTCATTTTCAGTATTTACCAGAAGGTATGAACAGTGATTTTTTTTTTTTTGGATAAAGAGTCGATAAGCAGATTCCCCAGAGATTTTCCCACACAATACTGGTAGAGTAGTTAAATATTTCAGAAACTGTACATCTCACTTTCTGCTGATGAATTTCCCACTGGTCTTTGAAATAATACTTGCTGTTGCCTGCTGCCTTTGTGCACTGTGCAGAATCTCGCTACCTAACTAATTCCACAACATGTTCTCCTGTTTAATATACACAAAACACAGAAATTATTTAACTCCCATCAGAAAACAGGAACTTTGAGTCAAGGGGGAAATTAACAGAAGAACAAGAAATAGAAACAGACTGAAGCCATTAAACTTCATAGAGGTCCACGAGAACTCTGACACATCACTGCGCTATAACTCCCAGGCTTCCCTGCAAGCACATTTTGTATCTGACTGTAGAGGCAAGAGCAGGTGTTTCTGCCTGCTCAGCCTGACTCAAACCACATTTACAAAGGTGCCCCTGCTGGTTTCCTGTTCTGAGGAGGAAGCCCTAGACTGGAGGAAAAGGAAGTGGTATCTCCTCACGCCTGTGTGCAGGGGTGCCCTGGCCAGGCAGACACTCCAAGCCTAAACGGAACAGGAAATGACCAGCCACCACACAGAAGGTCAGCCGTGAGTTACTTAGTGAATTACCTGGTTTTCCAAAGAAAATTTAAGAAACAATAGCATCCTGGCGGTAGCTAAGTCAGCCTGGATTACTTTCTCTGCAAGAGCTGTGGGAAATCTCCACAAATACCTGATTTTTCACTTCTTGGTTCTCCTGGGCAACCAACTCTGGCTGCAAATGAAGCTGAATTTTAAACAAGGGTGCGAACCCTTGAATTATTGAATTACTTACACAGCACATAAGCTTACAGGTTATTTAATTGTCTGGTTTGGGGTTTAAATAAAGGCATAGTGTCTGTGTAAAAATGTGAGAGAACAGCTTTTTAAAAAGTTACCTTGCCAAGAATATGAGAATCAGGAGTTTAGTATTAGACTCTGCTCCTGGTTACAGCAGTGCACGTTCTGATTATGAATTTGACCTGATGGTAGTGCAGGTGATAAATCACTGCATGAACTATGCCTACATACTAAACAAATGATGCAGATATACATATGAGAGAGTACTCAACCTTATTTTCCCCCTTTCCACGGGAGGGCAGCTCTGCACTACAGCCACCTTATATGATTATACACATCATCCATGGCTCCTCAGCAAATGCTGCTGTCAAGTGTCCAACTACAAGCACAGCTTTATAGCCACCCGTACTGTCACTGAGCCAAACCCAAGGTGCTCTTCTATGAAAGGAATTCATTTTAACAAATCATGGCAGGATGTCTATGAGGGAGAAACCACCTTCTTGAAGACCCTACCCCTTCTAATCCATAAGTACCTGCAAAATGCCTGTAAGTCACCATCTCTTCAGTAGAGGTATTTCATGAGTATAAAAATTAGTATAAATCCTTTCAGTGATAAATAACGTTCATGTCAATGCTCAGCATCGGTCACCATACCCCTATTTTTGTCATCTTTTCCCCTCTAAATCCTAAAGCTGTTTGACTCCTGATGTGACCTGTAACAGCAACACAATGATGCAAAGTTCTGCTCTTAGTTCAGAAGGAAGGTTGTTCCCCAGCATTCTCTATGGGGTCAATGAAGGAATACCAGTTTTATCTCAGTAACATCTGCTATTGTCATTAGAACTTAGACTTCTGTTTGTTAATGTGTGTTATAAAAACCCCCCTTTAACATTCAAGGAAGATCACAGACATACTGGAGTAAGGCATCCGGCTGTGGTGGACAGTAGGTCTTTATCCTTCTCTCTGACTCTCTCTTCAAATAGAGGTTTTGGATTTAGCAGGAGCTGGAATACATCTTGGAAAGGAAATACCACAATTCCTATCCTGCTTGGACTGCTCTGTGACAGGATGCACAGGGATGCACCAGTTTAGAGCTTTCAGTGACCCAGCAGGTCTACTATTTTTTTTTCTTTTCTGAATGCATTGCAGATCAAGGACCAATTAAATAAAGCGAACATATAGATCAGAAGTATTTGGGTTTTTCAATGCTTGCTTGAGAGAATTTGTTTTAGAAAATGGGCTTTTTATAGCTCTTCTCACTTTCCTTATTTCTACAAAAATGTTTGCTATTCCAATTTAAATAATAGCATTTGTAAAGGTGGTGCTGAATTCAGTGGGCTACTCTGCAATTCAGTCAGGACAAGGTTTGACTCATTTATTTATGATCTTTTGAACTCATAGAGAAAAAGTGATTGTGAGGCAGAGTAAGAAATCGGCTTGCTACAAATGAGCTGTAAGTCAGGAAGAAAGCACATTACCGTAAAAAAAAAAAAATCTGCCAGTAGTGGCTATTCTAGAACTGACTAATACTGCAGCACAACAGTTAACTGTCTGTCAAGCTTCTATCCAAATTCTGACAGTACAGAAAAAGCTGATAATCTACAGCTTTTCAAGTAGTCAAGCTTCATTTGCTTGATAGTAAAGACATAATCAACAAGTGAGAGTTCTCTGAATATAAAAAGAAACAAAACCCAAACTGTGAAGTGAGGTAAGATGGAACATGATTTAAAAATATGACCAGTAAGCAGAGACTTGCTCACATTAGGCGGTATCACTTGTACTCCACTAGCAGTAAGAGCTAGTATTGCTGCGAGAGAGGCAATGCAGAAGGACAGTGCAAAGCCAGTTGCTTATCCCAGTGAGGTCTGTGTATTTATTCCAGGTAACTGATAATTTTACAGTGAGTCTGAATATTGACAATGAGTATCAGAAAACCAAATTTTCTCTCTGCCTCTTTCATTTTGTGAACAAACCACTAAAAGTGATGTCAAAGAGAAAAATATCATGTTTTTTTTTCTAGTGGCTTTCCTCTTAAAGCAGTCTGCATTAGGCACACTGAACAAGCTTATCTGAATGCCCTCCCAGATATTCCTCTGATTAGCAAGGATTACAGGCTCCAAACACATAGAACACTTATCCCTCTGTATTTCAGGAGGAGACAGTGGCAGGACAGATAGCCTGGGGGAAGCAAAGCAAACTTGCAATGTGGGAGGGGAATTTACAACTAAAGACAAAAGAGCAAACTCCTACTCTTTCCAAAAGAACCAAGAGGATCTTTTTCAAATGTCTATGAAGAGGGTATAGGATTTCATTATTTTCAAAGATCTAATTGGAGTCAGTGTCTTGTAAAAAAATCCGGCAGCCCAAGTGATGTGCTGGGTTTTTCATTTACAGTGTATAGACAGGTGTCTTAGACTAATATACACTTGTGTTTCCACTGTGAGGGCTCATTCTGACCCAACACTCCATGCAATTACTCACCTACTTGACTTTACCTGTGCAGAGTCTCTGAACCTGACCTTTTTTTTTTTTTATTAATGTGTATTTCTAAGTGTCAGTCAGGGAAATCACCTGGATTTATGCCAGGTGCTGAGGGCTCATTGCCATGTGATCCACAGGAGGAGGGGGTAAGTGGCAGTGTGGGGGTGGAAGCAAACCCACAAGAGCTGATATAATCGGAATGGAGAGCTGGTGTGCATCTACAGCATCAGCTGAGTGGAGCTAGTGGGCTGTGTCTATTTAAAATGAATTTTGATTCAGAAGTAATAGTGCATTCATGAGGAAGCCAGTGTCAATAGGGTGGGTGGGTGTTAAGAGAAAGGTCTGTTATTGTTTAGCCTCTACACCTTTCAATTTGCCCCTCCTGACTTGCATCAGCAGAGTGGGCAGCAGCCCTCTGAACCAAGCTCTGCAAGGAATGTGCCTGTCACCAAGCACACAGGCAAAAACAAAAGCCCCCCACCCTTATCAAACCTTTCCTTACTCCCTAGCTGTGATGTGCCTGGAGCTGCAGCAGCTCTAGCAGTGCCAACAGGATGCAGACCATAGCTCACATCCCATGCTCCTGCCTGTAAAGATCCTGGAGAGGGAAAACTCTCCTGGCTGCTCTGCTTTATACCTTTATCTCCTGAGAGCTCTGCTCACCACCTTTATCCCCCTGTGTTGCACAAACCCTGCCTCTATGGACACCCACCCCAACACCCAGCTGAAGGGCAGGATGGCCCTGCAGCCCCAGGTGCCCCCAGACCTCACAAGGCTCCTGCATCCTGAGGAGCTGCAGGATCCTGGTGACTCCCTGCCTTACCTGTGGGGCTGTTTGGACGTCCTGGAGAAGCAGCAGGAGCCACAGTCCCAGAGGCAGGCTGCAGGCAGCCATCTGAGGTGGTGTTAAATGTCCCTGGCTCCCAGCATCGCAGGTGAGACAGACAGCTTGTTCCTTCTGGAAGCTGAGATTCTTCCAAGGTCCCACCAAGTCATGCTCCTTGCCTGTTCCTTCAGTCCAGAGCCATTCCAGCTGTTCAAGACAAGCAGGAGAGGGGCTTTGAGACTCAATTGAGTCGAGAAAACAATTTAGCAGGAAGGGGGAGCGGGGCTGCCCCAAAAGAGAAAAGTAAAAATAGAACAAAACAAAACTGCTTCAATGTCTAGTCCCGGTGCGAGTCAATTGTGAGAATCAAGGTTGTCACCCAAGGCACACGGCTGGCTGTGCACAGGCTTCTGAGTCATCTGGGCTGCCCTCAGAGAGCACTTCACCACCCCAAAGCCTTGGCCAGGCACGTGTCCAAGCCCTGCCCCGTCCAGCTGTCACTTTTTCAAGAGTTGCAACCAAGCTTCAAGAAAGTTCCCAGTAAGAAACACTAATTCTTTCAGTATAGTCATTTTACTCCCATTTGGATGAGTGGGTGAAGACTCACAATCAACCAGGGTGACTCCACTAAGATTTAAGCTTTACACATTGCCACTTAAAACACCAACATACTACAGACCTTCCCCTTGAGAAACCTTCCCTTTCCTCCAGTCCCAAGACAAACTAATTCCTGTTGATGACAATCATCCTTAGGACTGCTACTCATCATCTCACTCACTTTCATTGCTTACTCTGGCTGGTTTTTGTTCTGATGCCTGGAAATATTTCAGTTGGTTGAAGGTGTCACAGAGCCTCCTTATCTGCCCTGGAAGTTTTGTAAAAAGCGAAGGTTAGCCACTTCCAAAAGGGCAAAGTGCCTTGAAAACCCTCTGAGGTACACAGGAAAATAATGACAATTTGAATTCTCACATCTCTGGGTTGTTTTTTTTTTTGCTTCTCACCCTGATCAACAACAACCAAAGAAATGAAAAAATATGGAAAGTCAGATAAATGATTATTTTACTAAAGATCCACAGCCACCTCACTGCCGTCATGACCGCCAAAGACAAGCATTCCACGGGGACCTTGTGTAAAATCTTCAACTCACAGCTGCAGCAATTTTAACTACCTTGATTTCTTTCTCCAGAATGCCATCGTACAAACCCCAGGCATTTTCAGCACACTGCACATGGTGTATGTGACACACAGCAAACCTCCTCTCTTCGCTCCACCAGGGTACTGCTCAGTTTCTAAGCTCTCTTAGCTATAGAAGCTCTCGGGGTAGGTATGCCTTATGGGACTAGAGACAGCTAAGTATTTCAATGTCAGATTATTATATTCTTTATTTTCCTAATTAAATAATGGGCTAGAAAATATAATCATCTGTAATAATATGTCATTAGGCAATTCTCCCAATTTATTAATGCAGTTTCAGATGACATAGTAGTCAGGGCAATTGACGAGCTCTGTCTGTCTTTTTTCCCTCCCCCCTGTGGTTTTTTTTTCTCTGATCAGGCGCTATCCAAGTTTTTCTAGCAAAAGGACAGGCACCAACATCAGAGAGAGCCTGGAAGGTTTAAGTTACACTGCTGAAGTCAGAGTATTTGATGCAAAAATTACTTATGCGAGTACAAAAATCTGTGTGTGGAAGATTTTCCCAGAACTGGCACCAGGGAGAGTTTTCTGGCCCATTTTCCAGAGGAAGTAAGACTGAAATGAGCATACTAAGCATTTTACATACATACGTATATTAGTTCCTTTTTAATGTATGGTATCAGTAATTTTTTAACCCATTGGATAAGTTCAATCAAACCTGTCTGAGAAGGCAATGCCATTAAGTTTTTACAAAGTTTCATGGAACAAGATGACTTGGATAAAGGGATAAGTTGCTCGTGGCACTCACTGAGGGAAAGGCTCCAGGGTGCTCCTCAGAAGGACAAATCCACTTACACATCCAAAGTGAAACCAAGCTTCCCAGCTGCCATTCTTCCTTGAACTTCTTAAGTTCTTTCTTGATTGAACTAGATATTTTAAAGGATAGGAAGTGGACAGTGCTTACTGTTGCTGCTGGCTTTTCAGAAAGGCTATTACATGACAAAGTGTTACTACAAGTGTGTAATAAAAGCAACATCAATGAAGAGGGTGAAGAGGTTGTTCCACAGAAACATTGCAGCCTGTATGCATTCCCAAGTGAATGCATTATTTCAGACTTCATGTGTTTTGATTTCAAATACAACAAAAGGGGTTTTCCAAAAGAAACCCTATCAGTAACTGGAAGACGCACCTCCATTTTATAACAAACCCACGCTACTGTTCTCTACGTGGTGGCTCCATTTCCTAGAAAATAATCCCCTATGTTAACATGAAAAAAACCCCCACAGAACAAATAGAAGCAAACAACCAGCCCCTGATTCTCTGGTCTTCCATCAAAGGACAATATCTGTCAGAAAAAAAGGGAAAGCCCCTGTGAGCATGCTGTTATTATTTATAATGTTCATTTGATTACACTAATCTGTCTCTGACATCTGGATCACTTTTTGCTTTAGGTATTAAAGGTAGCAATGCCCTCAGACAAGCTTTCTTCACATTTTCTATTTTAACTAATTCAGAGAATGTCCTGTAAGTCAGGGGTTGTTCAAATGCCTCTTGGTACCTGGAGCAAGAGAATGCAGAGACCCAACTAAACCACAAGGCAAAGTCTCTGCCATGTGCCCAAAACATCCCTTCAGCAACGTCTGTTCACTGTGCTCTAACAGTGAGAGCCTAGCAAAGAAAGCAGCAGTGGAATACTCCAGAAGGGGCATTGGTACACCTGTGCCCAAGCAAAATTACTTATGACATTTTCTAATTTTGAAGTAACTGATTTTAGTCTCATGTTGTACTTTTACCATGCCTTCTTCTGCTTTTAAATAGGTGTGTTCAGTTAATATATATCTAGCTGTATAAGAGAAAAAAAAGCCAAGAAAAGTATCATCTCTAAACTTCTTACAGACAGATAAAAGAGACCACGATATTTTAAAGGATACATATTAAAATACCCTGTCTAAAATCTGTATTTCAGTGTCTGTTAGCGTTACTATTCAGAGTGCTGCCAAATTGATTTTTGCCTTTTTTGCCTTTATATATTTTCTATATTCTTTACATACGTATTTGTAGCTCTGTAGCCTATTATTGTATTCGTAGCTACCATTTTACCCACTCTATTAGACAGAAAGACAAAATAAATTCCCTAGCGGCTCCAAGCCCTAGGGGTCCAAGGTTAGGCTCTCTGGGAGCCACGGTTGAAACCAGCTCTTCGGGACACATTTTTATAAACAAAGTTTAGTTCCTATCTAAGAGGGTGAGGGGTTTCTGGAAAGGGTAGAACCAGGAAGGAATTACTCATCACCTATGTCTCTAATGGGGATTCTTGTCAGTTACGTTAATTTGCTAAACATATAAAAATTGTATCCACTTCATGTTACATGTGCATCTTCGGTGCTTTCCATCTAGCATTTTGTGCACTGTAAGGATCCTTATAAAGGCAACCCCTTTTCATCACCCAACTGTGTCTGGCTCATACTTTTAGGACCAGTGAAAACGCATCAAGAGCATTGCAGCATGCTGACAAAAAAAAAATCACCGAATTCTTGCTTATTAGCCAGACAAAACAACACCAGAGCTTGAAACTTCACAAGGAGCCCGAGGAGTACCAAAGGCAGGGCTGGTTGAGATACACGCTGCATATCTTGGGGTACAAATTAAAAAAGAGAATAGAAATGGAGGCATTTCCTGCAATGAAAAGTGCAGAGAATCTCATAGTTAAAAGAAGGAAAGCAAGAAACAAAGAGAGGAAGAAAACCAAGAATTACTTTCTTGCTGCCTTTCTTGATCTATTGATGAATTTTAGCCATTGGAGAGCTCTATTCCTGGGTATCCTGGATAGTGACATTATCCTGTGGTAACAACACAGAGGATCCCGATGATTTTAGGCATTGTAAGAACAGCCAACATCCTGAACTTCTCAGGAAATCTTTCCATAGCTCAAAGAGGACAGACAGGAGGGAGAGCAGCACTGGTGCAATGGGATCTCACTGAGATACATCACACAGCCAGTCATCGGGGTTTGAACTGGCTGTAGCTGACACAGTATTTGAAATCGCACATGGAAGAAGAAATAAAACCCCATTTATGCCACAGACTGGCAAAATTCTGTCCCTCTATTCCACTCTGGTACTGATATTTATTTACTGGCACATACATTTCTCATTCTTGGTATTAAATATTTGTCAATCCGTTTAATTATGTCACTTCAATCCATTAAATACATTGCAGGTGCTCTTGAAAACACGATCTGAGAGCTGTCTTGATTCAGCAATTTACCTTGGTATATTTGTCCATTGTGATCAACAAGGAATACAGTTTAAAGCTCTTGTTGCACACATGTTAAAATGTATCAATGGCTTAAAACTAGTTACCGTCAGGAAAAAAAAGGTTACCGTGTTAATAACAAAGAAAACGTCTTAATTTCCAATTACATTTCTTTACATGTCATTTAGATATATTTTATGTGGATAACAAAACCTTATACCTTTGTTTTCATTACTTCAACTAGTACTACTCCCTTATATAAAGTGATAAAATAACTAATGTAACAAAAAGAAAATCTGTATAAAATGTCTTTTACTGCCCCATAGTAGCTTCAAAACTAAAGTACATTTTGAGTCAGACTGAAAAATGAGAAGAGCTGACAGAGAACTCCGTTCTCTCAAGAAAGCTGTGGCTTCCATGAAAGAAACCAAAACCATATCACAGAATTACTATGCCCACAGGCTGGGAGAGACAGAGAGGGAGAGGGAGAGAGAGAGAAATTACCTTAGATGAGAGATCACACCATGTCTGTACTTTCAGTAATTCTGACTACAGCTTCTGGAAGGGTGGTATAGTTACACATGGTCATTGCCATAGAAAAAGCTCTTGGTAAAGCAATTTGAAAAAGCACCAAGAGCTCCAATTCTATACATTTTAATCCCAAAAAGAAAATTTAAAATTTTGGGGAAGACTGGTCAGGTGGTTAAAACAGAGAAGTGGGACTCATTAGTTCCCCATAGTGTCACAGACCTTTTGGGTAACTCATATCCTTTCTTGATGCTCTGGTTCACCTCATCTAAAAGCTGAGTTTTAAAGCTTTACTAATAACAGAAGCCAGATGAATTTTCCTTTGTGGACATGAACAAAAGAAACTTGGGAAATACTAAATAATTTTTATGAAAGAATCAAGTGGGAAGATTTTCAGGATGCAGTTTTTCCAAAGACTGTAAAACTTACTTTCTTCGACTAGCTGAGCATCTCAGCCCTAACAATTTTGGGTGTTGTTTGCCTCTTCCTGGAAGTTTTGCTCTGCAGAAACCACGGAAGGGAGAAAACCAAGTCCTTACTATTGGTCAGCCATTACCCAGGGAGCTGGTGAAATTGAGGGGTTTGACTCCAAAGAGAAGGAGTAGAATTCCTCTTGTTTTTTCAAATTTGAGACACTCTAAAAAAAATTCTTATGGGCTTTGAAAACACAAGTTCCAAAGAGATGAAAGCCCCCAAAATCTAAGTTTGCAAATGATTAAAAAAGCAAGTTCAAGCCACATGCAGCTGTTTTACCTGGGAGTTCTGGGGACAGTCACGGCTTGATGTGCTGATAACAAAACAGAACACATCAATCAGCACTACATTCATTCAAAACTCTTGATATTAATTCTTACAGTGTACTGACAGCAAGAAACACCTGATCCTGAGACATCACAAAAACTACGAGAATAAGAGAAGGGGAACAAACACTAAAGGCCATCTAACACTGGTACAGAGAAGTAGGTGGGAGCAGTGTTTTAACAGCTGAACTACGTTGCTGTGTTCAAACCAATCACAAATGTATCATTTACTGCATCTAATTTGTCTGATTAAGCAAAGCTGGATTTCCCATCTCATGAATGAGTGTTATATACACGCAATACAGTCAGAAAGGGGAACTAAACCACCAGCTTTACCACCAAAACATCAGGCAGAAGAGAACTGACACAAATGAGCACACACAGAGCTAGCCATTAACAGGCTAAACAGCTGCCCAGAGTAAACCAGCATGTTCCTAAGTGCTAGAAATGGTAAAAAATATAAATCCAGGTCAAGCCTACCTCCAGCAACAGCAGACAAGCTATCCCAGAATTCTGTGCCTACACAATCAAGTTCAGTGTTTGTATTATTTTGAGGCTTAGGAAACCCTAGGCCTCAAAACATTTCTGTGTTCCTAGCCCACAATCCTGACAACCCACGCATACCATCCCCGCCCTCTGTTCTCCCTGGAAATGCAGATCCCAGCACTGGCTCCAGCACAGAGTCCACTGTCCAAGTGCAGAAGCTGCTTTAACACTGGCTGAAATGCAAGCTTTCAGGCAGTAAGTAGGTGTGTTCCTTTACAATGTACCCCCTGTGACATCTCAGTCCCCTCTCCTGCATGGAAGGGTGTGTTATCCAGGGCTGTGTAACATGCTGCAGGACAAAGCTACTCTGTAAAACCTTGTTATTACAGTACAAAACATTCCTGTATCCACACTCAAAATGCTCCTCACAGCACGTGGCTGGAAGGCCACCTGTGCAGGTCTGGACTTATACTACTCCAGATGCCATGCAGTGGAGAGGGGGGGAGGGGACATGAATTTAAAAGAGAAGCTCCACAAAAACAGGAGCATTTTCAGTCTGTTTGATCTTGCAAATTAAGGCAGGACCACACAGGCCAGAACCAACACACAAAGAGACAAACTTGAGTGAGCAGGGGCAGCATCACCAACTTCTTTCACCTGTTTCAAGTGGAGAAAGAGTCATAATCAGACCTCCAATGCTTTCACAAGTGTGAAAGACTGAATGTATTCTCATCTCTCAAGAGACATTTTGAATTCAACATCGGTTCCAACCTGCATCCACCAGAGAGATTTAACATAGGTTACTGACTGAATCTACAGCATTACCTTTTCTCTGTACAGAGCGGAACAGGCTTGCTGTAGTTTATTTCAGGATAAATTAAAGAAAGGTTTATGATGTCTTATGTTTTTGGTTTGAAGGCAAGGGAGTAAAAATGTTGAATTTGCCCTATTTGGTATAAAATTTGGCACCTAGTGTTCTATAGTCACTACATTAGTTTATTTTAAAATTAGTTAATTTCCAATAATGGAAATTATGTGACCAATTCTACTCACTTTACCCTACAAATACGTAACCCAGAGCTAAAGTCATGCTAAAAGTCATGCTTTTGATTTTTCATTCCAAGTCTTACATTAAGATATCATAAACTTGCGATATTCCTGTCCTTGTTTAAAATAGTCTATTCATGCATTTGATTTAATAATGTATTTGATATGAAGGTAACAGTGAATGCCAAGAAGCTGCACAAACCAAATTCATTCTCACAGATTAGCTCCCAGAAATATGTTTGAGGCAGGAATTTCTGTTTCAGAAAATTCAAAGCAAAACATCAGTTTTATTGTTTTCAGACAGGGAAAGTAAGATCAGTCTATAAAGTTCAAACAAGTCACACTATGTGAAGTATTTTGGTTTGGTACAATTTTAAAATTCTAAAATGCTTTTTTGGTTTATCTCCAGAAAATTTGGAAAAGCAGAGGAGAGCAAAATTTTCAAACATTTTAAGGCATTATCTAGCTCATTGATGAATAAAGTCTCATTTTACTTTAACATGTTTTTTCACATTCAAAGTTACTCTGACATAATACACTCTGTAGCTATACACACTGCACTGAGAATAAACTGTATTTCTAAATTTTTTTACTAAATTATTGAGGAAGTCAAGTTTAAGGCACTAGAAAATTACATATCATGTTTCAGATATTTGGAAATAAACATATTTGTGTCACTCCACTGAGCCAGGCCCTTCACAGGCCAATTCCTCACCCTGGCATTCAGAGTCAACACTAAACTGCTGGTTACTCAGTTGAGGTGGCAGACGCACTACTGAACCTGCACACATGCCTTTATCCAGCCCTAGCTGGGACAGCTCATGCAGCTGCTCAGAAGTAGCTGTAAAAGGCAAAAAAATTCAAAGTGAACATAGTGGACTGTGCAAACTCAGATCTGTATATTGGCTGCTCACACACACGCATGACAATGAAAACTGGGGAAAACGTGTTCAAAGATTTATTTTTATGCAAATTGCTTTGTTTCTGAGTTGTTTCCACGTGCTGTGCCCATCCCTTCCCCGGAGCTATCAAGTCAATGGTCCAGAGTGTTGAGGGAGTGGAGTCTGAACTGAGAGCTGTTCTCTGGTGTCCCGGTTTGCTCTGCTAAAACTCAGGTGTGCCAAGTGAGGCAGGTGCAAAAACTTGTCAGTTCTGGCTTCTCCTGACACTCTGGACACTGAGTCCTGGAATCCAAATAAAGAGGATATTAATCAAAGAACGCCGAAGTGACTTTTCCCATTTTGATGAAGACTGGTGAGCTGAACAGGCTTTTGCCTGTTATTCAGCTCCATTTGCTTTTTTGTCTCTGCATACACCAGTCAGCAGAAGGAAAACATTTCCCAGTAGTGATAAGGAGATACTCTTCCAGGCATTTTCGTTTGCTCAGCCCTCAATAATCATCATACCCTTTAGAGATGGGGCCGCAATTTCCATCTGCGCACTTTCCAACATCTCCTGGGACTCTGGAGACTGCTCTTACCAGGCAAGGATAGGGAGAAGACTTCTCTTCCAGTGAGGCTCGCAGATCCAAACTGCTGAGCAGGGGGTTGCTGGAAGGGACCATATTTTCCCAGCCAGCCAGGCAATGCTGTGAAAAAAGATCGGAATGCTTTACCCTTTTTTATCTATTGTGACCTGTTATTATTTAGAACTAACTTCTGCAAAGGGAGTTTTAAGTGAGTAATTAATTTATTATTTTTTGAGGAGTTTTATATGACTAACAGGAAATAAATGAAATCTCAAATAAAGCAGAACTACACTGTTGTCCCCTCTTCCACCTTTCTAAACTTTCCCGCTTTGTGAACTCAAGCACCCGACCTCTCTGAACCTGTTTCAACTGACTCATCCAGCTCCCTAAACCTCAAAACTAAGCTTCCTCCCACCTCTTCCCTGGAAATCTCTAGGCCTGGGCTAGGCTAGATTAGCAATACTGCCTGCAGCACTGACTACTGGCTGGAATACAGAACCAGCAATACAACACCAGTTTTAAATCCACTCTTGCCACTACTGATTTTGTGAATACTTCATGGACACTTGCCTTTCAGACTCCTTAACATCTGTGGAAACAAACACAGGCACTCAGCTGTGGTTCATCGTGTTGAGCGGCCAATGCCTGAAACAAGTCAGCCAAATCTGCCCCAGAAGGATACAGCTCCACATGGCATTTTCTTTGGTGCAGTGTAAAGCATTGGAAATATGTCATACACTTTATGCCACTTACACAAAGGCATGAACTTAGAACACACCAAAGGATGTTCTGGCTATCTCACTGACGCATTTCAAAAATTTTAGCGGAAACTCTGCCAGGGGAATGAGTCCCAGATTCTCTTTCCTTCTTGCTATAAAGCAAGGCCCAGCTTACCGAACAGCAACTTACCGAAGGCAGTGCTAGATCATCTGCCAGCTCAAAGCTCCTCCTGCGATGGGCTTTGTACTTGTAGGCTGGCAAAAGGGCAGACCTGGGAATGCTGACCCTGGAACCACACAAGAGAAGTAACTGCCTACATCTCTGCCAAGGCACAGGGAATCTGCATGCCTTCCCACTCAGAATCCAAGGGTCTAACCCCAAAGTGAACAAGTTTCGGATGAGGGCAGTAGACATTTTACATGTACATTCAGAATCTGGACCAAATTCAGACAAAACCTGCATTTCTCATTGATTTCAAGACTGTTTGCGCTTATAGAAAAGATCAGTAAGGAGTTTTTAAGCAAGAGATATCTCTGCCTTGAAAACAGCAACCTTTGACAGAGCTGTTGTGATGCTCTTTTCTCCTTCACCTGATCAGCTTTTTCTTCCCTATTGTTTCGTTGAGTTCTGCATATTACAAAGCAGTAATTCTTATTTACCTGACATAGGCTGGCTCTTCCAGTGTCCCTGGGGGCTGGTGGGTATGTGGGATCTTACACAGAGGGCAGGCAGATTCTGAGTCCACAGGGATGGTGAAGAGGCGCTGGTTTAATCTGTAACAGTAAACACCTGCACAGAGAAACAAACCTTCATAGTAGTTCTTGTTTGTCACAAGGTCCCTGAACACAGTCAAAAAAGCTGTGCTCTACCACAGTGCCACACCTGCGATCTATAAAAAGAGCTGCTTTTCCTGAAATATCTTATACACTTCCTGTCCCAAGTAAGTTCCTAAAAAGTAAAAGCAAAACTTCAACCTCTTTAATTTAAAAACAGAACATTATCCGATTACAAATTAAAATCACACTGAGAGAGGATCCCTAGAAGACTCAAGCATCTTTGGAGTAGGAAGTTGAATCTGGTTGAAAAGCTGCAGCTGCAAATAAGACATTCTTGCTTGTCTTGCACGATGCAGTGCTCTCTCAGGATGACAGGTAAAGACTGCTCAGTTGTTTATTCACAGAAATTGCATTAGGAAGAAATATGATCTTACACTTATGGGAAGCAGTTATCAAATCCAGTTCTTGTTCAGGACCTGTGCAATCCAGAGCCTTGGGTCTAAAGAAACACACAAGAAAATCAGTTAGTGACAGAGGGGCTGGCCCTCTGAACAGCACTGCCTTTTCCATGCACACATGGCCGGGAGGTAAATAAAGGCCCTCAAAGCCACGCTTGCAATGTCCTGCTCCGGTCAGACTACGGTTCTTATTACTACAGGGATTACTAAGGGATTGAACATTGCTGCTTCAGCCCTTCTCCATTCCCCCTTACTCCAGGTGCTGCTGATGAATACAGGTTTCTCTGTTGGCCTGTCGGAACTCCTGCAGCTCAGCAAAGTATTGCTCAGATTTTTCTGTTACTGAAGACTTTGTATCAAGGAGCCCTGAGAACAACAAGGAAAGAGAAAAGTTCAATGGTTTACAAAATTTGGGAAAGTACCAAAGCAAGCCTCACAAGAAACAGTCAAAACAAAATAATGATAATGAGAAGGGCAGAACTCATGTCAAGCCAGAGATTTACTGTGTGGTTTGGGTCCCTTATTGCATTCAATTATTCCATATTATTGGATGAAGAGATATTTGGTATCTCTTCTGACCCCACGTGGCTTTGCCATTTGCTGCCTGGATTCCTATACCATTGCTACTTCACCACTCCAGGTAAGCACAGGCCACCTCTGGTCTGGAGAGGGGCCTCTGACAAAGCTGCAGCCCCTTTGCTGGGACCTGCTCCGTTGGCCCTAGGACAACAGTTCCACCACACCTCAAAAGGATCACAAACTGTGTTTTAACTCTTAATAACACCACATCACACTGAGAGCTTTGCTTCAGAGTTAGGATTCACCTGCAATCCAGTCATAGCCCAGGAAAGGACAGGCAGACCAGCTGCTCACAGGTATGGCATCTTCTTCAGGGTCAGGCTGAAAAGTCACATGACGAGCTTCCTTCTGAAAGAAAACAATTCATAAAGACTTCCTAATCATCTAGTAGGCCATTCAAAGGTACAGCTGAGGAGAAAACTGGCAGCTGTTCAGATGGGACAGCTGTGGCTTAGTTTGCGACTGGATTCTATCTATGCCTCTACCAGTAATTTGCTCACCAGCCCTTTATCTTCTCAATAAATAAAACAGAAAGAGGAGGCAGGGGACTTGCCCACATAAAGCAGGAGTTTTCAGAGCTTTGAACAAAATGCTGAGCTGCATCACACATCCCCAAAGATCAGGCAACCTGTGCTGCCTTGGAGGATGATCACAGCCAGGGCCTGCCCTTCCGCCTATGGAGATAAACTGTGGAACAGCAGCACTGCACCTGCCTGTTCTCCCTCAGCATGTGGATGACATATGCAAAAGACCGGGAACCTCACAGTGAAGTGTTATGGACTTCTGGTCTTTCAGTTCACTGGCTAAGGAAAGCAGGGCCTGAACAAACTGCCAACAGCCCCTGGCTGCTACAGCTGGGAACACTTCTGACCCCAACTTACAATTTACACAGCGGGAACAGGGCAGGTAATGCTCTCCTGGCCCTTTCTCCCCATCATTCTGTTGACTTAGGAAAATAAGAAAAGCATTCATTTAACATTTACCTTCAACTCTTCGGACCGAGATGTCAGCAAGACTGATTTAGGGATATGGGGCTCTCTAATGACCACATGCTGCTCACTGGTCTCTTTATTTTGCACTCTTCTCAATGATGGCCCTGGATGACTTTTCTCATGGAAATCATGCAGCAGAGTGGACTGTCTTCTGTTCTCTCCATGTCCCAGGAAGAAGGATTCTTTCTCTGGACTTCCTCGAGCATGGCCATCCCCATCCATGCTGGAGATTTCTCTGCCACACATCATGATTGCAGACACTGGTGCAATATTCTTCTCTTTCCTAGGAAAGCTGGAATCGAAACCTGCTCCTTCTCGTGTCTTCACTTGTTGTTGCTGTACCCCTCTGTCACTGCTGCTGTGTTTAAGAGATGAACTGAGGGCTGGGCCAGCTCTGGGTTTCACAGACACCATTATTCCAGGGTCAGCTATAGACTTCACTGCATCAACCTGATTTTCCTTCTGTAAGGACAGAGACTCTCTTAATACATAGCATCAGTCAGACTACAAATACCTTTCATAAGAACATTTCACTCACTAAATCAACCTCTCATTCTAGTCTGTTCACTCCTTTAAATTCCTGCAGGGGAGAAAGAAAAATCCTTATATTTTGGAGAGGGTAAGAAAGATATCCACTTCCAGCTAAACGCAGCTTTTCCCAGTTTGAGGAACCACTGAACTTTTAGCCCTTGTGAAGAAAATAAAGGATTTTGTTCCACAATGTTCATTCCTATCTTAGACGAAGAAACTCGCCTTTGTTAGGCAGGAACTGATCTCCAAACCCTTTGCCAGGAGAACAGATTGAGACCACAGGATAAGCAATAACCAAAGGCCAGCTACTTTTCTAACAGACTCCATATTGCCCATTCCACTTTCTAAAAGCTCTTTCACGTCCATATGTCTCCTTGACCACACCACATCCTAGGCAGAGCTGCTATCTGTCATACGAGGCCCATTTGCTTCCCTGAATTTCTAGCACAGACACCACACATACCCCTCTCCTGGGAGAGGGGACATATCTGTCAGCAGCTGTGCTGCTACGAAGAGACGCTGGAAGGAGTTGCTTGCTGGGAAGTCCTTTCCTGATCTCTTCCTGCTTCATTCTGAGCCTTTGTAGAAGGTCCTGGTTGGCCTGGCGCAGCCTCCTCAGGAGCTCTAAGTCCATCCTACAAAAACATTGTAATGTAAAGCCAGAGGAAGACTGAACTACATTAAGTGAAGAAGCAGACACAGGTGAAACCACTTTCAGGGGTCTTTTCCTGAAAATTACTTACAGCTGTTGAAATGTTGATTCTTGCTCCTGAGAAATCAGCCAGTCTCAAAACTCCTTATGCTCAGAACCAGCCCCACTAGATGCTTCTCTCCCCTTGGATATACCGTCAAATATTTTGCACTCAGAAACTGGGAGATGATTTAACAGAGACAAGAAATGCTGAGAGACAAAACAGTAAACATAAAAAATTCACATCAAAAAGCTAAATAAGAGACATTTGTTTCAGAGGCTGTTATTTAGGATATACTTATGCAATTCTGCTGTAATGTTCTTCTGAAGCATTGAAATTTATATTGTGATGACACCAGGATGCTCGTAAGTTCAAAATATGACTAATTAATATGAATGTATTGGCTACATCCAAAAGAAATACTGAGTCAAAACTGTCTACCAACTGTTCCCCAGGTAGGAAGACTCCAAAAGGCTCAACTACAACTCAGGACTACAGTACAGGCAATCCCAATCCCACAATGGGATGCTCTTTTATTAGAAAAGGAGGGTGGAAAGGAGTTAATAAACAGAAAATAAATGAAGCGTAGCTTGACTGAAAGGCTGTCACACTGTTCAACACCTTTACAATATCACAAGCTCCTCTAAATTTGCAGAAAGTGGATTTTTAAATAAGACAGCAGCAAACCCTAAACCCAAACCCCCACATTGCTTTTGACTAGACTGATAAATTATGTTCTCAAGAAAACTGTATCTTTGGGACCTTTCGTTCCAAAGGATCCCCAAAACCTTCTGCAAAGCTCATCTGATTTGTTTTTGTGTCTGCCACCTTGGCAACTGGACATGAGGAATCAAATGCACATGTGATCCAACAGCAGTGGGAGAAGTCGAGAGCAGTGCTAACAATCAACAAACTACAACATATCTCTTTGTTACAAAAATTAAGGGAGAGGTGCACTACAGAACATAAAATAGAAATATCAGTCTTGAGGCACTAAATTTGAGATAATTAGAAAAAACCAGTAGTTCTCACAGCCTTCACAGGACAAAGCTAATAGAGCATCCTCTCAATCCTTGCTCATCAGAAAGCAAATACTCTGAAAATAACGTCAAGGGACTTTCCGGAAGGGTTTTAACAGATGAGGTCCATTCTTGGCATAATCTACAAGTCCTTCATGCTCAACCCTGGGGGCTCAGGTTTACGAAACTGCTCTAATTTGAAACCTTTGTGAAAAGGAGCTTCGCCTCCCGCAGTTGGAGATAAACAACGGCTGTCTCGGGAGCTGAGAACTCTCCTCCCTGCGAGGAAGTTGTTCAACACTCCGCGCTGCTTCTGCACGGACGCGCTGGTTCGGTTCCCCCATGGCCACGGGGAAGCGGAGAGAGCCTGAGCATTGTAAAATTCCCCCTTCCTCTCCAAGAGGCCGGTCCGGCAGCCGGCAGAGAACGGTGAACCCTCCCCTCCCTCGCAAGTGCGCGGAACCCGCGAGTCTCGCCAGGCCCTGCGGCTCCGGGGCTGCGGCGTTCAAAGTCCCCGCGCCGGCCCCGCGTTTCTCGGCCCACCTGCGCCGCCCCCGCCGCGGTCCGCTGGGAGCCGGGGGATGCCCGCGCTGCTCCGGGAGCCGGGGGATGCCCGCCCTGCTCCGGGAGCCGCGGGGATTCCCCCCGGCGGCCCCGGCGCGGCCGTTCGAGCGGGCGGTCCCGCCCCGCGGCTCCCGGCATGCGCGGGGCCCGGCCCGGCCGCGGGCTGTAGGAAGCAGGGGAGCCACTGGGGACAGAGCCCTGGCGGGATCCTTGCCCCAAGGTTCCATGTAGGAAGGGCCGCGTACCTCCAGCACCCCTATAGCCCAAAGGGAGCTGTTTTGAAAACTTGTCAGGGGAAATCTGCCCTTTTCTAACACGCCCGATGTAACTTAGCAGCTGAGGATACTGATCCACCACAGTTTCAGGCCACCAACTCAGCAGTTGCTCACTATTACTTCCTAAAATATTCTCAAGAAATCATTGATTCAATACTGACAATTTTAGTGCAACTATAACTTTCTATCAGACAATTCAGTATCATTGGTCTGCTTTGTTAATTTTCAAAGTAAGAATAACAGAATAAAGGTCACTAGTGTCAAACATGCAATTCAGTACCACAAAGCAGCAAAGCTATACATACTGATGTAAGCTGATACACTTACACTGGAAGACTGTACCACAACATCAGAACACATCAGGAGAAATGCTTTCCCAATTAATTTTTATTTTGGTTTCCATTGTTTACAGCACTGTTACAGGACTAACTCATGCAAATTTATCACCTTAAATACAGCAGAGAGAAAACTCACTGGTAAGAGTATTTCGAAGAGCTCCATCAACATAATGCAACAGGAAAAGCAGCAGCAGTAAGACAAAAGTGCATTTAGCTGACCTTCTTTACTGGGAGTTTGGGAAAGAATGTTTTTTGAATTATTTGTTTTTAAAGATTAGTTTAGCATTCTTTATGAAAATTAGAAGAGAACAAACTCCTCATGATAGTGCTCCACCACTCTCAGTTAAAGAAGTACAGCTATAACTGGTTTCAGAGGAATCCTCTTATAGGCCTCTCTGTTAAAAGTCTGAATCTCTATCACTTGGGCTTCCACGGACAAGGGTTACACATCCTTACCCATACATGTTAGCAGCTTTGCTTCTGAAAAAGTTCAAACGGTTCTTTCCCCCTTTCTGTAGGTTAGGTTTCAGCTTTGCAGTGAGAACGCCAACAGCACCAGGGCCTGGGCAGCGTCAGACACACACACAGCAGCAAGGCACTAGGTTCTAAGAACCCATCAACCTCTTTTCCCCTTCACAGATAAGACACTGGCTTAAAGATCAGCTCATTTATCAGATTTCCCCTAAAGGCCCACTGAAGAGATGCTAACACTACCTCTCCAAAAGCAAGGTCAGCATTTCAAGTAGTCATGAGCAGCTGTGCAGTAGTACATCATCCTCTGCCTCGACCTGAAATTGACAATATCTTTGTGTATTAAGGATGTGCTTGATATTTTAACTCAGTAGAACAGAACATAGCTTACTATAACTGTGTATTTGATAGCAAGATCCAAATTTATTCAACTAAGACCTGCAGCAGAGTAAGAGTAGATTATTCCACTTACTCCAATATACTTCACCACAAGCCAAGAGTACACACTTCCAGAAGCAAGGACTCGAATTTCTTTCTTGCTCATTTTCAGATTTGATCAAATCTATATTCACATCCTGGTGGCTGCCTGAGGAACCCAATCAAGGTCAAAAAAACTTCTGATGGAAACAGCTTTTCAGTTGAGCTGGAGTCAAAGCTGTCTACTGGAAGGGAAAGGTTTGTTTCCTTTCTGTATTCTGGAGACGTAAGAGTCCCACTGCCAGCTCCTACGCAATCAAGATACTTCAAGTCTTTCTACAAATCTCAGAACAGCCTTACCTAAGAAGTACTTACTGACATTTCACTATTTTTACTCCCTCAAATAATCAGGCAGCTTCTTTCTGGAACTTCCATTATATGAAAAACATGAGACTTGTCACAGGCACATATATTCACACCTGAGCATGAATGAGAAATCCTAAAGCCACCTTCAAGAGAAAAGTCTCTTTGTCATTAAGAAAAACACCCCACTGCTCAGTAGTTCTGAATTCAGCTGGGACCTGCTCAAAGACAGCCCATATTCTACGTGTGTGATGCTGAAGAGATTTAGGCTGTCACTAATCTCAGAACTACAGGATTTGATTCTGGATTCCTCAGACATTTTGTAGGCAACAGAAAGATTACAACCACCACATGGCAAAATACTGACCCATAAAGAGGAAAATAAGCTTGCAGTAGAGGAACTTAATCCTACTCCTCCTAAAATCAGTGAGAATTTCTTCTCTATCAATTCCAACTGGAAAAGACTCAAGTCCTTACAATTCCCAAATATTCCAAATTCAAAACTGCATTAGGGCAAAACTCAACAATTAATTTCATGTATTTGCAAAAAAAGGAATGCCTTGAAAAAAACTAAGTTGCTTTAACCTATTCTCACCCTGGCATGAACTACAAGCACCACAACTACCCCCACCCCAGAGGAGCTGTACTTGCCAGCATACTTTTAACAGAAGGGAAACGTATGAAATCCTATTGCTGCCCAGACTGTAACATCCTGTGGGAACTCTACATGAAGCAAAATCTCTTACAGCGTGTAATCCACATGCTGTTCTTGTGGCCAAATAGTAACAATGGAATTCTGCAGGCCTGCTTCCAGAAACACAGCTGTGTTTTTCCAAAGAAAACCCACATGCACCAACTGAGCTCATAATGCAGTACGTTATATTGTGTCAATTGGCTTCTTCTTCCTAGTTTTCTTCCTCAACAAGGTGCTAAATTATCAGCACTATCTCCTTCACAGGAACTAGTTCTGTCTTTGCAAACTATTTGTCCATGACAGGAAATGGGCCGGACTGTGTTATTAAACAGCTCTTAAGAGGAAGAAACTAACTCCAAATTCACTAAGCTTACCAAAGCAAAATCTGAGTCCCTCTTGCTTCAGAAGAGAACTGGGTTTTCTTCACAGGTTTAAGCATACCGAGAGCAATAAACCTTTCTATGAAGGGACATTGTGATTCTCTGTTATGTTCTAGAATAACGGAATATTAACCTAGGAGACAGACCTGTGAGGGCTATAAATGCTTTGTGAAACCACCATCACATCTGTGTGCATGGGATCTGTATTTAGTCAAACAGCTGCTTGTCACATAAATCAACCTGGGGCTTGGAAGTCAAAAGTTCTGTGTTTATGAAGTAAAACAAATGACTCCATAAAGATGTCAGAATAACTTTTAACCTGATAAACAGTTGCTTGATTGCTTTAAATTTGTTTAAAGCAAAATGAAGTGCAGTAAAAGCCTCCTGTAAATGTATAAAGCATACACTCCTCCTGAAGTAGCCTGGTCTCACAAGGAAAAAGAAGAGTTATTAACAGCTAGTCTTTAGAGGTGGGACACAGAACGGGGAAGCAGAATCCTGCTGTTCATACAGCAACTGGAAACACAGCAATAGGCTCTTGCTCATTCCCTTTAAGGAATTCCATCACCCACCACATTCTCTGCAGTAATTAAGAGAGAACTGAAGGGAAACTGTTGTTTTTCTCTTCTTCCCACACTATCTGCTTTGCTGCAGGTACTGATGTGTGAACATGTTGAGCTCGCTGTCAAGCCAACCTGCTTTGTTCCTGCAAGGACAGAAGGTTTTGTTAAGTGAATGAAACGGCTCTTCTCAAGCCAGCCAAAAAGAAGCACGACTAAACTGAGTACACGGCAAGGCATAGAGTGCCAGAGGTTCATTCCAAAAGGCTGCTGCCATTCCTTGCAGATCAAGAATGCTTTCTTGCTGTCAGTCCCTAAGCTTTGAGGTTCAAACAGAGATCGTGGACACAACTTCACACTGGTCTTGCTGTGTTGGTAAGGAGTGTTTGAAAAAGTCTTCCCAACAGCCTTTGCAGGGTAAAGACAGCAGCAGACAACTGGGTACAAAGGTAAAGGCAAGACTTTTTGCATAATTTTATAAGGGCCTGAAGAAGTTTGTAGGAGTGGAAGACCGTATGTTTTGCTAAATGGGAAGGAACTCTAATTCCAAACAAATAAAAAACAGGAAGAAAAAGGTGCTTTGTGTGACAGAAGCTTTAAATGACTGGGGACAGTCCATGGGAAAGTACCTAGTGAAAGGGAACATGACTTGGTAGGGAAAAGTGCTGACATCTGCACATCAAGTGCTATGACGAAGACAGAATGAACTCTAAGCTAGAGCTCATACGAACATCCTGGGGCAATCACATGAAAAACAGTTGTATGGAATAATCAAATCTCACCTGAGCAGTTTTGCTTTGCTCTGCAATGAATCCAAAACTTCAATTTTTTTATTCATGGCAGAAATTTCTTGCTCAAGATTCTCCCGTGTGACATCCACTTGCTGACACAAATGAGCAAATGTTCCAGCAAGCTCTCTATGAAACAAGAAGAGTTGAGTATGATGGAAACTAAGAACATACAGCATATTCAAGGAATAAATCCCTTCGATATATAGGGATGACGGTATCGTGACTCAAACATTCATCTTTCCACTTCTGCACAAGAATATGTCAGAGCATTTTGATTTGAGACACAGAAGTACATTAATGCCTAACAGCACCTGAACACTACATATTCAAAATAAGAGTAATATTATTTTAAAACACGTGTCATTACATTTTTTTAAAAATGGAATTCAGCATGAAGTTATCTTTTATTAACAAGAAATAGCATTAAAAAAACCCCCGAACAACAGAATTTTCATAAGGTGTTAGCTGAATATAGGGAACTCACTGCTGGACTTGGTGGCTGCAGTTCGAGCCTGTGTAGCTGACGATGAGCTGCAGTTTCTCCCCAGCGTACTCCACAAACTGCCGCTTGAAAGCTCTCTCCTTCGCTTTGGTGGTCCAGGTGAGGCGCTCATACACATAGAGCAGCCCATAAAGGCCAAAAGAGAGAGCAATCAGTCTCCAACCCACAGCCTTCCAGACCTAAAGAAGAACAAGGAAAAACAAATTACACAGTCATAATCTCAGACTGATGCTCACTCCCAACAATGGTGCACAGAGCATTGCAAAATCAGCTCACTATTTACACTCAAATCGAAGATCAAAGGAGAAAAGAGGTCACTATCTGTGAATAGGAAATATCTACAGGATTCAGCAGTGCAAGTGCTTTTTACATCAGTGCTCCAACTTAAGCTATAAAAATGCTGCCTAGAATGCACACATACCACACCACCAACCACAATGATCCCCATGGAAGTTCGGGAAGTTAAAGAGGCCAGTCCAGTCACCATGGACACCATGAGTTCTTCCTGGGTCATAGAGCCCTGAGGCAAAGGAGGCAGACTGGGATTTGCTGGTGTTAAAGGGCGCTGAACCTAATTAGAAAAGCAGGGACAAAACAAAATCAAAGAACAGAATAAGAGGAGGCGAACCACTGTTCTTCCCACCAAAGGAATTTCAGCAGCCACTGAAATAATGAGTATCTATCCCAACCACTCAACAAGGTATTCTACCTGGTCATTATAGCCCATCAAGGCCCGACGACCATTCTTTGGTCCCAAAAATCTGTTCACCAGCATTGTCCATCCAAGAGAGAAATGGAATTCTATGTCCTCCTGGAAGTCGGCACAAAGCTTGTCACAGTTCAGATCATAGCTGAGCATGAAGCACTGCCGAGGAATTAACAAGTCTATCTGGCCCCGCACAGAGACTGGGAGGAGGGGTTTTAAACCATCTACACAGACAGAAAACAAAAACATGCAAAAAATGTCTGTTGAGTTCACAAGAATTAAGCGGTCATGTACTCCATAATCAGGGTGCTTACGGCTTGTTTCATCTTCCACAGTTAGTTTCCTCAGTATGTTAAATTTCATAAGCCAAGCATATTGCAAAGTAAGAGATACATCATCAATTACAGTTCAATTCTTGGTTCTTCAGATCAACTCAGAAGGAAATCTTTCCATGGGCCCTCCAAAATCCTCACAGGTAGTTAGTGAAGTTTATAGATTAGCAAGACCTTGGAAAACAAAATCTGAAACCCAGTTCTACAAGTCTTTAGGCACCATAGTCCCATTAAATCCCATATTCAGACGGGCACCTAGTTACTAGTCCTTTGTATTTCATTAGGAATTGGTGTGAGAATCTCTCAAATTTCCAAAGCCACAGCTCCTCTCTGTCATGAGGATTAAGCTGTGACTGTACATATTCATTAGGAAATCACTGCACTAGTTCAGACACAGAACTAGTCCTCTGCACAACAGCATTACTCATCAAGATGGAAACTAAGATAGTGCCAGTGGCACATCAGCCATTGGATTAATGAGAAACCCAGAACATCTACCTAGTCATTTTGCATTGCAATTCAAGGGAAGAGAAAGGGCAATATTGCCTGTGGAACTGACCTATCATTTCTTGCTGCATTGTCTGCAGGGAAGTCGTAATTGCACTGGAGCAACGATCTGACATGTTACGGCCCAGGCCCTCCTCGATGTGTTTATGCAGCTCCTGACAAACAAACAAAGGGTTATTAAGATTAGAATAAACATGGCTAAGATGCAGGCTGAAGGTGCTAGAGCTTACTAGTTAACAAGACCCTTGCAGAACAGGAGCACATAATCTGTCTGCCCAGTGTTATAAAACTAATTTCGTACTTCCACCCCATTTTTCAGTGAAGGGGATGAAAACGCAAATCAAAAAAATCTCACACGGACTCTTTAGTTCAGGAAAAGTTCTGTTCAATCTATATAATGTGATAAATAATGTGTATCAGTTTATTACCGAGATTATAAAAAAATGAAAGCTTTAGCTCACATCTTAGTTGGAAGACTGTTAAACACCTCAATGAGCTGGCATAATTACTCAGAGTTAAAACAAGTCTCTTAAATTGCTTAAGCAAACATCACTCACACTCTTGTACACTTTAAGAACTACTTGAGATGGATGGAAGTCTGCTTGGTATTCATCTACCAGCACTGAGAGCCGTCTGATTTCTTCTGCCATTGCATTTGATACCTAGAGAAACAGCACAGGAGAGAAAATGGGGCTTCTGAAAGCATTTCTCCTCATCCCATCTGTAACTCCCACATTTCCAGTACTTCAGAGCTTTGTCAGCACTGTGTGCATTTTCCCCACCATGCTGGTAGCTGTTTCAGACAACCCACTTTTCCGCAGACACACCTCCTTACCTGCCTCTCCACCTCCTCTGTGATTTGTTTGATTTTCCGCTTGTAGTCCTGAGTAAGGAGCTCCAGCTGCTTGTCAATAAAACCTAGACGATCCTGTCGTTCCTCTCGCATTTCCAGACAGTAAACTCTGGTGAAAAAACATCCCTGTCCACCAAAATGCCAGATAAATGCATTTCTGATCTACAAATATATTTGAATTCCAGAAATAAGACAGATTTTCCTGCCCAGTAACAAAACACGTGAATATCTGCTACACATTACACAGTCACGGCACAGGACAAAAAAAGGTCCTTTCCCCAATACTTCCACAATTCACTAGAGGCAAGACCAGCAGTACGTGTCCTTTCTGCTCCCAAACACTCTGTAATCTGCTTTGCATTTCAAATGCTTATGTTCCCTTACATCTCTCCCAGAATACAAACTTCAGTTATGCAAGCACCAAGCATCAGCTCTCACCGTTGTTCCTGGGCAGCAACGTGCACAGAGTCCATGATGAGACGAACATCTTCCGCAATCTGCTTCGCTCTCACTGTATGCTGCTCAAATTTTGTTTTTACTGCTGACTGTGAGATACATTCCTGCATACAAAAGGCAGCCCAATATTAGCAGCAGGAAGGAGCATACTAACACAATTTCTCCTTCCTGTATGATCTATTTCCAAAATGGGTCCCTCACAAGTGCCAGTCTTTCAGGAGTAAAATCTAATGAGAAGGTCAGCACACATAATGCTCACCTCAAACCTTCTCTCGAAGCTTTGAAACTCAAGCATTCTTACTTGAAATCCATCTGCCAATGCTCCACCTGAGAGAAGGAATGCACAAAACAACCACTTAAATTTTGAGAAAGCAATCAAATGTTGGACATCAGGAATGCTCCTGCTTTACACTGAAGCCAATGCAAAAGTGCTGCTAAATCACCCCTTCCGTTGCGACTGCCTTATTAATACTTTGGCCTACCCCAATTTTATACATTTTTTGAAACAAGACACTCCCTATTTTCTTCTCTATAAGTAAATGGAAAATTTCTGCTAGCTTTCCTCACCTCCTTCTGGCATCCCTTGAGCCCTCTGAATCCTAGCATTCAGCACTTCTTTCGCAGACACAAAGAAAATTCGATCCCCTGCCTGGGCTCGATCCACCACACCCAGCTCATCCACCAGGAAACTCGTACACCGCTCCATGTGCTGCCGGCGCACCTGAGGGATAACCAGGATAAACCACGCATGCGGTTAAATCCACTTTATCCATCTTTTAAAGGTTAAACTAGGCACCCAGATGCCCTCTGCTGGTCTAAGCTACCAAATAAGCATTAAAAAAAATTTGCTATTTTATGGAATTTTCCAGAGGTTATCTAAAGTGATCTAACTTCAAAGGGCCCCTGTGAGACTCTTGATTTTCTGCTCAGAAATTTCAAGAGTCATGTCCTGATCACTAGTCTATGCTCCCTCTAGTCTCCACACTAAGGTGATAAAAATCCAACCTGTAAAACAATCACACATAGCACTGATTGTATCCCCAAGGACCAGAGTCAAAACCGACTCCATGATATCCATGCAAAGAGAAGCAGTTTAAACACATCACAAACCTCTTCCATGTATTCTGGTTCAGAGGCAGATGCATCCCAACGGTTATTTAAAATAAATATATTGGGGCGAGATAGACGTTCATTCACCTTGTGAAAGAACTGCTTCTCCTAAAGAAAATGAAACAAAACTTCTTTAGATTAATATGTCAAATATTTTTAACCTTTAGCCAAATTCATTGAACAAGTGGACTCGCACATACAGTTTGCATCAATGTTGATTCAGAATTTGCCACCAGGACAAATACGTCAGCATCGAGACAGAATTTGTCAATCCAGCTGTCCAGCTCTGTGGTTACATCAATGCCAGGGCTAGCAATAAGGAGAAATGAGATATTACTGTGCTGTGAATATAACAAAAACAGAATTTAAAAAGTTATTAAGAACTTTTCAGAGCATTAACTTCCCACGTTTGAGCTACACTGCCCTGACGTGACAGAGTATAGGCTAAAAGGAAGTAATGACCAAGAAAATCACACTGGTAATTACAGCAAGGGACTTTGGTCACTGTCTTAGATTAGAACAGGGTCAATTACCTTGAGCTTTGTTAAAAACATATCTTTGAAAACATTTCCATAATTAGTCTGTGATAAGCAGGAAAGGAAAGAAAGCTATTTCTCACCTGTCCATCAGCACCAGGTCATCCTTTAAGAGAGAACATTTGGAATTGGGCCACATTACACTGACTAGGCTGCCAGCATTCAGATCTTCATCCTGATGAAGGGCATGAGCCAGCTGGTTTACTGTCTACGAAAAGATGGAAATAACATTTCCTGTATGCCAAGACCCACTAACACAATTAACCTTCCTTCAGGGTTGTTCACAGACAATCTAAGATAAAGCATAAGTCCAAAATATTTCCTCTCTGGAAGGTTTTCCACATAAAACCTTCTAGAGTGTCCTAGTAAAAAGGCAACTGCTAGTGAGAGTTTATGAGAGATTTTTCTTGTCAGGAAAGGCTACTGAAAAATTATCAGGAACTCTGTGATTCTGTCAGTCATACAAAGCTCAGAACTTCCTGAGTCATTGCTCCCTGCTATCACTAACAAATACAACATATCATCTCTTTCATAAAATGAACAAGTCCCCATCCTGCAACTTGCTTCGCTCCTTACTTCCTACATCTAACAAAGACTCATTCTTCATCTCCTCTCCTTTAATGATTAAAATCCTTAACTGTGAAATTTAATTTTCTTGTTCCTTCCCTTTTCTGACACTTCTGAAGAGCTCTTAACCTTATGCTTAAGGAGATCGTACCTTAACACTCTTCTTTTCCTCTGAGCCTTCAGTCAGCAGGAAAGCCTCATGTCCATCTGTCCCTTCTACGCGCAAGAAGCAATTAGTGGTGTGTCCAATTCCTGAAGGAAGAACTTTGTCCCATAGCATGGCATTTATCACAGTGCTCTTCCCATTGCTTGTCCTGCAGTCAGATTAAGGATGGTGCTTCAGGCTTCCAAGAGCCAGGTGTGCTCATTTTGATATTACAAAGGCAAGTTCTCTAAAGCCAAGCTGTATCAGAGCCATTAACAATTTAGGTGCCAGAGGGAACCGGCAAAAAGACTTTTCTATTTCCCTACTTCAAGAATTCTTCAAATTGAAGAATTATATGATACAATATTTGTTTCAAATTTACAGGAGCACCTGTACCAGGGACATGCACATTACAAGCAAAAGCTAAAGCACTAGTGTTTCTATAAATATTTTTTACTGGCTACAATACTCAAATGCTTTACTGAGTGGGGAGCGTAAGCAACACAAGAACGTGACTCACCTCCCAAAAAAAGCAACTTTCATATGTCGTCTTGCCAACACTTCACTAATACCACTGACTTTTGAGAGGTAGCCTTTGACTTCCAGTACCTGCTCTTCTGTGGTGACAGGATCAAGCTCTACATTCTTGTGTGTTTCTAAAATCAAAATAGATCACGTCTCTGAATGCCAGAAGCCATCTGGGTCAGTCCTGGGTGAAACCCCTCTCTATGATGGTAACACACAGAACTGAACATTTATCAGTGTCCCACAGCTCGTGTGGGATATAGGCAATGACACCCTAAAGCAATTCTGTAACAGCATTTATCAGCTGGCCTCACTCTTGCGACTCCCTTGAACAGAACAGCCAACACTGCCAACAGTTCAGCACCCTTAGAGATAAAATCTGTCTGTGCCTTAAGCTGTTAAAGCCAATTACTGGCGTATGTTACATGTCAGCAGCAATGATGTGTTCAGGCAAGAATATTGAAAGGATTATAGGCAAAAAAAACTATTGGGGTTGTGTAATTAAGTAAAAATCTCCCAAACATAAAAACCAAGCACAGCTCCCTAACTAGCTCAGTTTCTTAACATGCATGAACTTCTCATCTTCAAAATATGAACCTGAACTCCACCCAAATTCAACAAAATAATTTTCAGTTTTTCTTACAAACATGAATGCATAAACCGACACGCATGTATAAATAAACACTGATTTAGCAGTGCCATTTAACTGATTGAGGGGGTTTGGTGCATGTTTTTGGGGCAACTGTACATGGCAGAGCACCGTTACACACTCGTAGTTCAAGAACTCAGCTTACCTTCCAGGAATGAGGAGCTCTCGTTGATGTATGCAGCCAACTGTTCAAAAATACCATTGATTTTCTTCTTTGCAGTGACAAAATGTTTAAGTGGAGAAGCATTTACCTCAGCCATGTGTCTTTTATCCTTCTTCACTGCAACTATTGAGTTGGAACGAGTAAACAACAGGGACATTGCGCTACAGGGAAAAAACCAGTAAAGACCAGTGCCACCAAGTGTCAACAGCTATCCAAGGGAGTGTAGTGACAGCACAACAGGGAATGGCTTTCCACTTACAGAGAGCAGGGTTAGATGGGATATTGGGAAGAAATTCTTCCCTGTGAGTGGTGAGGAGCCCCTGGCACAGGTTTCACAGAGAAGCTGTGTCTGCCTCATCCCTGGAAGTGTCCAAGGCTAGGCTGGACAGGACTTGATACACCCGGTCTGGTGGAAGGTGTCCCTGCCCATGGCAGGGGGTGGAACTGGATAATCTTTAAGGTCCCTTCCAACCCAAACCATTCTGTGATTCTGCGATCCAACCAAGCATCTTTACAAGCACTAGATAGTTTTTAAAATGCATATTTATCTTATTTCCTTCACAAAGAAATTTCTCCACTTTATACAACTCGTGTATCAGGAAAAAAACCCAAAACTCTTTCTTTCTCCCTTCCAATAAACAGGCTCGCAGTGATCACTCCTCCCCATCCTCCACTTACTTTCAAGATGAGTTACGCTTTCACAAGTCAGGCATGGCCAGCTTGAGGCCCTCTCGAAGACGAACGGCAGCAGTTTTCCCTGCCTTCTCGCTCGCCCCGGCCGCACTCCGTCCCGCAGTTCCTTCAGCGACGTCGAGTCCAGTCGGTCTCCGCCCCTGCGGCAGAGTGACCGCGGATGAGGGACACGGGCTACCGAGCTCCATCATGGGCCCTGCTCCCCCGCCATCCCGGAGCCCGGAGAATGCCCCAGGGTCTGTTCCCCCGCCATCCCAGTGTGCCCCAAGGATGCTCTGGGCTCTGGTCCCCCGCCATACCGGTGCCCGGAGGATGCGTTGGGTTGACACTCCGGACGGACGACGACGCCTCTCCCTCAGCCTTCAGGGGCAGGCGAAAAGGGCGGGAAGCGCCCTCCTCGTGCCCGCCTCGCGCCCCCTCAGGACCCTGCTCCAGCGGGTCCGACAGTAACCCGTCCCTGCCCTTGTCCCTGCCCCTATCACTGCTGCTCCGGAGGCGACTCTCAGAGAGACTGGCCCGGCCTGGAGCAGCTGCCAGGTCTCCTCGGCCCGGCCCCGCGCCGCCCCGCCCGGGGCTCACCTTCACCGCCGCTCCCGCACGGCCGCCATGTCACACGGCGGCGGCGCCGCCCGGGAGGAGCGGATCGCGTACGTCATCGCCGCGCGCAGCGCGCGGGGCACCTTGGGAGTTGTAGGTCCAGGGCCTCATGGGGTGCGACGGCGGTGAGGCGGAGCCGTCTGGAACTCACGGACCGTGTCACGGGAAAGGGTTTGATGCGAGTTCCCCACGCTCCAACCGTACAGCTCGTTAACGCCCACCACCGAACCGGCCCGAGGAAACACACAACAAAATAAGGAAAAAAACTCAAACCCTACTGCTGAATAAATACATAATACACATTTTGGACATTTAACAGACAGTTCTGGATTTCACATACCAGGATTTAATAGAGTTTTACTTCTCAAATGATTGCTTCTGCCTGGATTTTTCTCTCCTGGGCACGGGTAGACCTCGAAACAGACTTAAAATCTCAAGGAAAGCAGTGAGGAAAGCTGTATGTCCCCTTCCTCTGGCACATTCCAATTGTGTACAGCTCCTGCCAGAACTCATATGTCTAAAGCTATTCTGCCCCCATTAGAGCGACCCATCTCAGAAGAAGAGGCAACCCTGGCAATCAGGCAGCAGAAGCTGGAGACAGATAACTAAAAGGCAGGTAATTTTTTTTTTTCCTAAGGACAGTCGCAATGTGAATTTACTGCTTGTGAAACACGCTAGTCTGGCATAATGGTATCTGATAAGCAGAGCGGGTATCTCACAGGCACGGGCAGAGGAGGTTTCTGCCCCTTCCCTCTGAAAGGAATGAGAAGGAGATGTCTTTACAAACAAACTGTGGGTTTGCTGGTAGATAAAGCCAGATACTGAGAAGTGAAAGAAGCAATGGCAGGAACCATAAATTCCATAGGAATTCCACTAATTGACACAGACTGTTACTCACCCAAGGCTGTCCTAAATCCCTGGATTTAGAGAAAAAGAACAGAGACACAGGGAAAAAGAAGGGGGGATGGGTGTACACATTAGAAGGGGGTCTGTATCAGGCGATTCAGGAAGTCTGTACTTCTCAAGTACCTCCACCAAAAGGGAAAGAGAGAGGGAAATGTGGCCAGGAAATACGGATAAAAAGGAGGCTGCATCCTCTAACAATTTGGAGACCCCATGGATAATGCCCATGACCTCTCCCTTTATTAATGAATAAAGACAGACGGGACTCGTCTGTCTCCTTTTTGGACATCAGCTTCTGTTGTTTGTGGATTAATTTTCCTGACACCTCTCTAACCACAGGTCTAGTCTAGACATATTTTTACACCTACTAGTTTACCACAAACACTTCCCAGCCACTCATTTCTATCAGCTTTGACCCCACTGGAGAAGTTTCTGCAATGGAGTGTTTTGGTTTTCAAATCTCAAATAATAGATACCCTGAATAATTATTTCCTCTAAGAACCAGAGAACAGCTCTTTCCATCTAAAGTGAATGGGCCATCAAAGAAAATTATCAAAACAATCTCTGACAATTGGAATGAGGCCACCAAAGACCACTGGGACCTCTGGGTTATTATCCAGAGACTGATCAGAGCTTTTGACAATTGTAACATGGCGTAGAACAGAGACAATCCTGCAGTGAAGCCCTCCTGACTGACGTAGTTGTTCCCAGCCTTACCTTTCTTAGGTTTAATCTACATATTGACATGGCCTGAATTTCTGTGGGTATGTCTGCTGCTCTTAGCTGGAGAAACAGAAGGTAAGGGGGGGCTTTTATCTCTTCAGTCTAATCTCAGAGGTAAAGCATCATCAGGGGACCTTCCTTCAGCTAACCAGAAGCACCTATGTTGCCTCTGCTGCTGCTTTGAACTTTGTGATTTGCTTGCAAGGACAGCTAAGACGTAAGGAATCAGATGACCTTCGGGCTCTTACTATTCAGTTTCATCTGGTGTGACATTTAACTTATGACTTGTGGAGTCAGCTCCCTGATTGGTTTATATTTGGAATAATGTCCAGGAATTATTGTCTAACATCCAGTCCCGTATATGCTGTGGATGAAAACAGGCTTCCAGCTTGTAACTTGCCTCCAAAAAGCTGGATTTCCAGTCCAAAAAAGCATTTTTTAAAGCCAATCAATCAGTGATGAAGGTTCAAGTAAACGGCACTTTCAAGAAAAAGTGGATGAGGAGCAGAATCAAAAATGAAGGCACAAAATCTCCTTTGGACTTCTACAGCAATATTCCTAGATATTACCTGCAGTATCAGAGAAGGAGATCTTCCACTAGTGGAGTCTTAGAATATAATTAAAAATCATATTAAAAATCATATAAAAATCAATATCCAAATAACTTTGAACAATGCCTTAGAAACTCTGAGCAGCGTTCCCTGTTTCCACTCAAAGTCAGCAGTGAGCAGGGCCAGGGGAAGGTCCTTCCTGGGAAGCATGACTCTAGGGGTCAAGAAAGGACACTGCGATGTAGCGGGTTCCTTTGGTGGTTGGAAGACCTTCATGGTAGTGCGTCAGGCGTCCTGGATGCATAAGGGTCCACCCTTTCCGTGGAGCTCGAATGGAGCAGTTGTAGCGCAGGAACCGGCAGCCTCCTCCCTGGTAGGAACACAAGAGATACATCAGCTTGGAAAAAGGGACCTCAGGGAAGGGGTCCCTGCCTTCTGACAGCACTTCTGAAAATGTGAGAAGGCGCTTGGGGAATCTCCTGTATTCTGATACGTTCAAAAATCTCTTTCCTAGCCTAAGCCAGTCATTAATTGTAGTCCTTAATGCAAAGATGCCCAATGTGGATCGGGGAAGGGTTTTCAGCTGCTCCAAGGGGCTGTGCTGCACTCCTGACCCCCTGGCACACACTCACCTCATAGTCAATGCCAACTCTGTTCAAGGCAATGTTGATGGTGAAGGTGGACGCGTCGTGGTGGGGCATTAGGGACGGCTGCTCATCAGGTTTGTAGCGAACCACAAAGGCCAGTTCAAACTGTGCCTGAGAGAGAAGAACAAAGTGCACTCTGTTAGAGGGCTGTAGTGGTCTGTGGCTTCTGAGCTGCAGAGCAGGGTGTAACACTGAAATTGTATCCCACTGTTGAAGGAGAAAGGCAGCCATCAGGCAGAAGAATGTCACTGAGAAATTGCATATTTCCTAATGCACATACTTATGTCACACTGCAGAGTCAGTTCCTCTGTACTGGGAAATAGTGTGTGTATTGCTGGAGGATTCTGGCAGTCTTGTCACAAAGCTGCAGCTGGAGGAGGTGCTGAGCTGACCATGCGTTTTGATGTTAAGGTGGACATACCTTGGTGTAGTATCCTGGGTACAGTTTCTCTGTGATGGGTGCAATATAGTCCAGAAGAAACTTATACCATTCTCTTTCAAAGCCAATTTGGTTCATGTGTATGTCAATAGTTGGGACATTCTCATATCCTCCTTGTATTCTGCTGTCCTGAAATAGAATCAACAGAAATACCCATAAGGATGGGAGCCTTGGAGTTGAGGAATGAACAGTACTTGTTTCTGGTAACTACAAATTAATATGATGTTTGTTTATCAGAATTTGCAGGATGGAAAGCTTATTTCAAACAATAATTAAACCCTAAGGGAAACAATATTACCATCAGAGAAACACTGGAACTTCAGAGGACACAGAAGAGGACTCGGGGAAAAATCAGAGTTATTCAAGAGCAAAATTAAAGTACTGTCTCTACTCTTCTGGTTTAATTCGGGATCTAATGCCTTCCCACAGGAGGCACTGCTACCACCAGATATGCACAGAAAACGGTGTGGCCCAGAACTCAAAGGGCTCCTGCTTTTACTTACCGTGTTGTCACCTGTGGACCACTGGCCATAATGTTCCATTTCTTCCACCAGCTCATCACAGGCAGTGTCAGTGAATATGGGGAACCAGTAAACATCTGGGCAGGGCTGCAGACAGCAGACAGGTGAGAGTAGCACTAACAAGGACAGGTGCTTGAGGCAAAAGAAGTAAGACTAAACTGAGTGTAGACTGAGTAAGTGGAAAGAAACTAAAATATTGAGGACAGAAATTTGTCTTCTGATTTATGTGCCCCACTTCCACTCAAGAGAGCTGGAGATGTACTTCCAGGAGAATGATTTGGCCCTAAAAGTACTTTCAAGGTCATGTTTCCTGTGTTGAACTGCTTATTCCTGAGAATTACCATAATGATGATAAAGCATTGTCCTGATGATGTCCAAGAGTGATGTTTTCTTACCATTTCTACCAATTTCCCTTTCAGAGCTGCCGTGTAGTTTTCATGGATGTACTTTTCTCTCCAGTCCTGCAATTAGAAAATAAGCAAACCAGTAATATCTGTGGGGCCCCTACTTAAAGAGGTAATAAAAGGCCAGGCACTCATGCAAGTAGTATTTCACAGGCTTTTCAGATCCATATGTTACGAATCCCAAAACCACATTCTCTTTAAATTCTGTGCCTGTGCTCTTCATCCCACCTGAGAGACACTATTACTACAAAGCCTGGACTTCCCGTAGTGGTGAAACTAATATCAGATCTTCCCATATTGCTGTGCCTGCTCAGTATGCAGGTTATCTCACCTCAGGATTGCTGAATATTTGCCAGAGGTCATTGTGGAGGTGACTTGTCTGGTAATTCTCCAGGGACAGTATGTATCCGAACTGATGCCGGTTTGTCAGGTACATAAAGACTCCCTGCAGGACAGAGAGAAATAAAAAAGGCCTCATATTTCCAAGAGCCACCATGAAACCAAGCACTGGACAGTTCTCCAAGCTGTTTATTTACTCAATTTTTCTCCTGTGGGCTTTCAGTTTTATTTCCACCCTGGATATGAGAAACTTTGAAAGGTTAAAGGCGGAGACAGTAATTCTGTGTCTTGTCAGCCAGGGCTGGAAGCAGAAGAGAGCAGCTGCTGTGAGATTAGGGTCTTCCTTCTTACCCTGTCAATCCCATTTAGAGCAGTCCTGAAAAGGCCCAATAATAACAAAAATGTTATCCACGTTTAGTGGTCTATGGCTATGCATGGTTCCACAGCCAGACAGAAATCCCATGCTGTTCCAAAGTCTGCACTGTACTGACTAGTTCACTCTATCCTTGCCTTGGCAGAACTGAATGCCTTGAAACTACTTAATCCTGTACCCTTCACCCTGGCACGCAGCTCTCCCCTGCCAGCCTCTCTCCTCGACTGACCTGATTCCGAACGTTGTGGCAGAAAGCCATGTCAGCATCCAGCTTGCCACTGTGGAACAGATCTCCCTGGTCAAGCTCCGAGCGCAGAGCCTTGGCTTTAACCATGTAAACACTGCTGATGTAAGGAACATTCCAAAGACCACTGAAACACAGGGGAAGAAAAGTAAGCCTTGAAATACCACTAAGACAGATATTGCTGGACTTGACAGGATGACAGGCAGCACTGCAGCATCAGCCAGGCTTGCCTAAATGAGGCAACTCAGAATAGCAGGGAGAAACCATACCAATAGAGATTGTCATTCCAGAAAAAAGTCACTTATATTGCCCAGAGCTTTTAAGCTGCACAAATGCTAGTCCACTGTGAAAACAATCTATTGCTACTGTGTGTTTTTGCTAGGGACATAATTAATGGCTTGAATCTCTTCCCAGAGAGATCAACATATTTTTTCCAGTGATTTAAAGAAAATGAACGAGCCATAAGTGCATAAGCTGATTTCCAGAGTTTATTGCATATACAATGGCCTATAAAAAAGAGGGTCCCTCAAGAATATGAACAAATCAACAATTGTATTTTGTGAATCTTCCATTCAAGGATCACCTGGTATTTTCTGAAGATCTATCTGACAGAGATTATACAGCACTTTACAGGATTTTAAGAATCGCACTAACTATAATCCCCAGGTGGGAAAACATGAAATGAGTAAAATGAGATTATTTCAGCAGTCAGCACTCTCAAACCCTTACTCTGATCATAAGAAAATCTGCCCCAAGTATGTTATTGTCTCTGCTAAGGAGAGAACATAAAGCAGCTTCCAAATGGGAGCAGAGACTTCTTTTCTTCTCCTATACACAAAGACATTTGCCCTCTCTGGTTCTTTGACACTAGTTTGATGATAATGTGCTGCAGCAAGCTTTACATTTGAGGGATTATATCACTGAAAAGCTGTCTTTGCATACTCACACTCTCCGCCTTTGAACAATATCCACGTAATCTTCTGAACGGGCATAGTATCCATCAGGGCTCAGTGCTCCCCAGAAATTGGACCACAGCTTCTCATGACGGCTTACTAGGGGAGCAATCACTAGCCTGGAAGCATGAAAGAAAAAGGAATTGCAGGACAGGATGTTACCACAGGAGGAAAACGAAAATATTTACAAACCACAGTACTGTAAGGGCTATTTCCTCCCTCACTTACAGAGCTGCTGTTTTGCTAACACTGTTGGAATGAAAGGCCACATAAGAAAGGGTAAATATGGTCCAAATCTCTTCTCTAACTGCACCCTGCACCAGGTCTGTTAGAACCTGATTTGTTCTAGTGACTATATAAAAACAACGCTAAGGATGATTTACATCCCCTGCCTAAAATCCAGGGGTTACAACTACAGTAAAAAAAAGCCACATAAGAGGTGTTTGGCTAACACCCCATCTCTGGCACAGCTCTCTTGGTTCCCTATACATCTCAGGGATGTGCACTGAATTCCTCATGTGAGATGACCAGTAAGCATTGCTCAGACCAAAGAACTCACTTGTTTTGTTCAATCAGGATCCTCAGGGTCTCTCTGTTCTTCAGAACTACCTCAGCATCCAGGCTAAAGTAATAGTCACAGTCAGGATCCTTCCTGCACAAGTCCCTATAGCCAGAGAAAAGAAAAGTCACATTCTAAACCAGAGGAAGACAAAGGACAGAGCACCAAGAATTCCTTCACGTTGTAGTCTAAAGGTCTTCTGGGTGCTCAGAAAAGTTTGGTTTAATGTAACAACCCAGAGGGCCAGCATAGTACAAGCACATCAGATTCAGTATCCAATAGCAGATACTGAGACACGGCCAAGATCACCTTCAGCAAACTTTCCTCAGCTCAAACTGAAGAGGTTCCCCTTTACAGCTGGCCCAAATCCACACCAGAGCTCAAACCGCCTGATCACAGACAGGAAGATACTCTCTCACTAGTTCTTAGTTTCATTACAACGCTCCTCCTCTTCAGAGATATAGGTGCGTATTCTTTGTGCTCTGTGGCTGGGTATGAGGGTGGGAGATACAGGGTTATCCTTCTGTCAGCACAAAGGACCGGTGAGAACTTAGTTTCTGAAACGGAACAAAGTGACCTGGTATGGAAGCTGATTTTTTCCCAATATATAAGGGCATCAGAGTTAGTGCTAGAAAAACTGAAAGGGCGACTGAAAAAAGAAGAGCAATCACTTGACAGGGATGATCCTCAAAAAAACGTATGTCTTAGTTTGGACATGGGCTGTCTCTGCTGGCTATCGTGTATGGCCTCTTCACTTACATGCCCAAGTTACGTGCCTCAGCATTCTCCACCTCATCCTCTGGTCCGATCACTTTGACAGTGAGATATTCTTTGCCATGCTCTTCTACAAAGGAGTCCACCTCCATCAAGTGATGTTCCTCCTATTCCAAAAGTAAGGAAAAACAGGTAAGATGGTCTCATCCAGGCCACTCAGCCTCCTGTTCTTGAAAATGAGTAGACAGGCAACAGCTCTTAAGCTGACTTCCACATGTTTACAGCTGGATGGGTGTCATTGCAGATAAATATGCAATCATATGGATGCCATTGCAGATAAGTACTGTGATTGCACAGCCTGGAAGTCTAGCCCAAGGCTGCAAAGGTGCCTAGAGTAGAGGAGGAGGTGTACATCTTCCCACCACTTGCTAAGACCATCACAAGCCAACTTCACTTACACGGTTGTGAATGAAGAGCTGGATTCGTTGCTTTGGGTAATGAAGGTTACGAAGCCGCAAGAAAAACTGGGAGAGGAACGGGGTGGGCTGCTCGATGAAAATGCCAATCAGAATCATTGGCAATGCCTCATCCTACATTCAGGGACAAGAGAAGAGAGAAGTGGTGAGTTGTATTTCACATCAGACACATAAGATCCCATTATAAGACTTGTTTTGAGAGCTTTGAATAGACACATCAGCCTTACCTTAAACCCCGTGAGGCTTCGCAGACCTTCATCACACACCGTGCAGCCAGTCTCAAACGTCCATATTTGAGGAATGTAGTTTCCTAGGTAGTTCAGCTGCAACTGCAAAAGGCAATTTGCCACATTATGCATTACAGGGCAGGGGAGTTTCTTTGTGTGCACTCCCACTGTGGGACCACATTTCCACTTTATTTACCTTCTCCGTGAACTAAAGAATCTGAAAAGCTTGACAGCCTGAGGGTCCAGCTACATGTGGTTCTTCGAACCAGACCCATCTTGCTGCTATGGGCCTGGACTGCTTATTGTTTCTCAAATGTAAGCACACAGCGCAAGTCAATGTACATGAAGGCAGTAACCTCATCCATCGAGCCTAAAGGGTCACTTTGCAACAAACACAGAACAAATCTTTCTCTCAGGACAGTCCACTTACCTTGGTGGGTCCATTTCCATGGATCACCACAGGCAGAGTGTCATATAACAAGTTTCTTGCTCTCACTCGTGAGTTTTCAAACTTCAGTACTATCTCATCTGGAAATGACATTGTCATTATGTTAAGGCTTTTATTGATAATTAGAAGCACAATGCCTCATTTATACTGAAAAACTGCCGAAAGATGAAAGTGTGGACAATGGATAACTGTGCCCAAGTAGTTTAAGGGCTACAGACCAAATCTGTAAAGGAGAAAAAAATATTCAGAATGATCCTGTGAGGTAACAGAAGGATGGCTGGGAAGCTGGACAATGACTGGGAATTGGCAGAAGCCATACTGAAAGAGTCTTTCAAAACTGGCATTGACAAACTGCAGAGAAGAACAGCTACTGATGATGGGGACAGCTATTGACGGGAGGATTCAGGCCCTTCTCACCTAAGTGTTCTATGCACCTGACGTCTCTCTTTGTCACCCCTCACAAAAGTCCATTCTCCTAGCAGAGATCATCCAAGATGTTGCCTCAACACAAACATACAAAATCCTTTGGAAAAAAGACTAGCACAGATACAAGCTGCAGTCTATCATTGATAAAATGAGCACAAGAGCCAAAAACTATACTGCCATTATCGCTTTTTACCTAACCAGAATGAAGATGGAATGGTGCAAGACTGAAATCATTAAGGCAGTATTGTCAGGAGAGTAAGTGAATCCATTTTGTCAGGACTAGAAAAATCAATCAGCAGGTCAGGTCAGAAGCCTGGTACAATCAGTTCACAGGCGTATCTGGCCGCTTCTCACCTCCCATGGCATTCCAGCATGGTTCTGAAGCGGAAAGACGGGTAAGCCCTAGGCAGGGCTGTGTGCTATTACTTGCATTGGAAGTCCCTCCCAGCTTCAGTCCCCAAGGCTAATGCAATCCGACATGCCTGGAGATCAAAGTGGCAAGGAGGTGTAAGATGAAAAACCTGACCTGCATTCCCTGAAGTGGAGAAGGAATTGCAATGAGAACCTAGTTGGTCACAGTGGAATTGCAAACAAATCCCAGAACTCTGGCAGAGATTTTACTAAAGCTCATTCTGTGGGAACAGCCATTTCTGAAATACAATCCCTTTAGCCATAACTTAATTTCTAGTGTCAACATGCAAGTTGCATTCCAAGGAGAAATAAGCTTCCTTCTTCCATCTCACCTAATGCTCCATTTAGGTTTTGGAAGATCCGGCTTCTTTGGTCTAGACTGATGTTGATACTTTCCTTTAAAAGAATTAGATAAATAACCTTAATTAGAACACAAAGGCATCCATTTTTTACATGCAATAGACCCTATGTTCAGTGAAGATATATCCCATTCCTATAGTCATTTGAAAACTCTCCAGGCTCTGAAGCCTAAAATATTCGCAGATAATCATAATTTTCATTCAAATCTGGGACAATTCAAAATTTTCTAAAACAATTTAAATATATTCTATTAGGCAAAACTATGCAAACCCCTTGTCCCAGCTTTTAAAGCTGCTGTGGGTATGTCAATAAATCTGCATCATATGAATGAAGTAGACTTACACAGAGTCCCAAAATACATATAATACACAGGAATGCCAGATAGCAAAACCATCTGCTGCAAAAAGTTTCTTGCCTTTTATCCACAGGGCAAGTGTGACTCCAAGCATCGCCCCAGGTACCAGTGTCAAACCAGAGGACAGTAAGGTGCAAGATCAGCTTGTGCAATCTTTGTTTTTATCCCCTGCTGCAAGTCACACTCTGAGTCAGACTAAAATGCATCTCCGACTTGACAGAGTTCTGTGTCCCTACGGGCATCTATTAAGACCGATTACTGGAAAGGACAGCAGGGTACTAACATCCGCTGTCTGAGTGCCAAGTCAGGGGAATTACTCAGCCCTTGTGTGGCACAGGGCCAGAGCTGCAGATGAGAACATTAAAGGAACTGTTCATGTTAAAGTATCACAGGCCATACTCAGATCTGGGGAACTAAAAAAAGTCCAGCTGCTCTAAATTTTCTACCAGCCTTGCTGGTAAAATATTGCAAGTCTCTCTTTAATTAGTCTGATAGCAATTCCCTATTTCAAATGTTTCTTCTTGATTTGTGAATTGCTGTTACAAGTTTGAGTTCTCAGTTCCCATGCATTTGGTCTGTCTCCAGGGACAGACTGGCCTCTGTAATACACAGCTGGGCAGGAACAGCAGAACCAGGATGACCTGTGGGCTGGATGGTCTGGCCAGTGCACCACACAGGGCTGGAATGGCAATGCTGCTTCCAGGGTCCATTCCAGGCTTCTGTAGGATGTTACATGGCATTTTCCTAAAATGTTCTTCAGTGCTAGGTTGGATATCTCTTAAGTCAGCACTGCACTCTGCAGTTTCACATCCCCTGGTGATGCCATGATTATTTTTTGCCTTTTCTTTTATACCCCTTTTATATACTCTTTTATATAATTTATATGTATTCTTAGTACTTTTAACCCACACACTTATAATTCCTTAAGTTAAATAACCTAGCTAAGACCCACTATTTTGTTAAACCAAGAGACCAAATATCCTGGAAGCCTCGCAGTTAGGAGTCAGAAAGCTCCAGACACCAAAGTCCTCTCTAAAACATATTCTGTAAACTAAGATAAGCCCATCCAGGGAGAAAGTTCCTCGAGACAGGGGGTTCACTCGAGCCTCTCATTGGGGAATCTTTGATAGCTATGCTAATTCTCAAAGCCTATAACTGTATGTGTTTTTCAAGCGTGTGTGTGCATTTTGAAGTACATTTCAGTGCATTCCACCGGGATGGAAGGCTGCACCTAAAGATCCTTAAATAAATACCGAGGTAAAAACCCTTTTTTCCACTTAACTGTGTTTGGTTCTTAATTTTAAGACCAGGGAAAGGCAACACTGGGAGGAGGCTGGTTAGTTCCACCACACACAATGATTTCAAACACCAGCACCTACAGATACTGGTATGAGCCTCCAGCAAGACTCATTTTCAGACATCTCTCTTCCCATTCACATTTTATGTTTAAATATAAAAACTGCTAATAACAGGAAAAGGGGGTACTGGCTAGAATGCAAATTTTTAGAAACCCAGAATCTAGATACACCTACTCTTTTTTCTGGATCCAAGAAGACACGTGTATAGAAGAGCTGGTCACTGTCATTGTCCTGTCCTTTCCACTCCTCCACAAGCTTCTTCAGGTTTGGAGCATAACCTATGAAGCCTGTGGGAATAAGTATGAGCAAGTGTTTCAACCTAGATGATCAAAAAACGGAAGTACTCCCATATACATGTACTTTCACTTCTCTCACATGAAATCTCACTACGCCCTGTGTTGCTGCAGAGACTCATCAACTTTCAGTTTGCTTTGCCGCTTGTCCCACAAGCCAAATAGGAGGAGAAAGCTGAAAGAGATTCTCAGCTGAAAGCTAGCTCTGTGTCTCACCTCCAGAACCCAGGAAGCGCTTTCCATCTCGCACCCGAGGATACTTGGCTTCCATCTTTCTGTCAGGATAGATGTAATTCTCTGCTGAGAAAACCACCTTGCTCTTGGCTTGTTTGAACTTCTTCAGCAGTTCTGTGGGGCCTGAAGCAAAGAGTACATCATAGCTAGAGAAAGAGACAGACAAAAAAGGACAAAATGAATGGAGTCAGAAAAACACGTCAGTGAGAAAAGTTTCTAGAAACAGCTAATTCTTTGGGAACCCCTCTCTTTTAGTTCCGTTTAACAGTATTGTATTTTCTGTAATGCAACAAATTAAAGTATAGTCTTATTCGCATGCTGGGCACATGAAAAGACACTGAGACTCCAAACCATCCTTTTCTCTCTTCACTTTTCTCTGGCAGACTAATTATTGGCTCTCAGGATGTGCTGCAGTCCTACTTCACCTTATTAAACAAATAACTCCAGTAAGAAAGGCCTGCCTAGTTCCATAGGAATTGTCTGCTCATTCTCTGCAGATAGAGGCAGCCAAATTCCACCGTGGCAGAATCAGGTACAACTCTATCAACTTCACGCAGGAATTGGCACCAGCCTATTCTGATCAGACCTTCCCAACTGCCACGGATGCAGCTCTGAGTGATTCCCAGGAAACTACAGAGAGTTCAGGGAAAAAAAAAAAAGAGATCTGGACACACTTTTCAAAAGAAATTGATTTCACAGTTCATTTCTTTTCAGTGAGAACCTGTCCAAACAGCCTTAAGATTCAGTTCATGACAAATTCTTTCCAACCATTACCTTTCTACGAAAAGGATGATCAAGTCCTCCTTATCCACATACTGCTTCAGAGCTGACTTCAGGAGACGGACCTTCTGCCCACCTCCAGTTGGCTGCTGGTCATCTCCACCCTGCCACTCCTCATCCAACCCCAGCACCTACACAGCGACAGGCACGTGGTCACCTCAACAGGGCATTGTCCCTTCAAGGCTCACAGGAAAGGACCAGAACCCACAAACTTACTGGTCCTGATAACTCCCAGTACAAATCACAGCAAAAATAACAGCCCCAGGACAAATGGACTAGGCAGCCTTTGATCCGCTCTCTGGGCTGGATAGTCAGTGTAACACATAGCACTGTGACAAAACACTCCTAGCCATAGGGACAGGAGCATGCTCTATACTGTGTGTCTTGGCAATGCAATGAAAAAGTGCCATGAGGCTCCCCTGAGCAGGAGTTATGGATCTCATCCCAAGCCAACACTCAGCGTACTGCAGAAAGGACCCAGTCATGGTACTTTTCAGCTAGCTGAGCAGGTGTGTCCTCTCTTGAGCTTTTATTTAATCACTGTGGGGCCAAGTCTTATCCATTCCACAATTTGAAATTCCCATTGACTAACCACCACGGAAGCTGCTAGACATCACCTGCACTTTGTAGTTGAAGAATTGGGCTGATCTTCTGAAGCGTTGGAATCCTTCAGTCTGCTTGGTGGCAACAGTCAGAACCAGCAGGTTTTCTGCACACAGGCGAAAGCACAAGAGATACTCAGCTTCTGTTGTTTCCACAACCTGCTGTTCCACACCTAACTTGATTGTGGTTACAAAATGAGATATTATGTAAAGATACAATTTCATTACCTGAGTTCTGAGCTAAAAAAAGAAAATAAAATGTATTAAGTGGGTTTTTTGCCCTGCTAGTGAAAGCTACAATTCTCTTCTCTCATACAGAATACAAAGGAAATTAAACTTGAAGATAAAAAGCAGAACTACTACAAAGTGCCCATTTGGAAGTTATCCGTTTAATGCAGTTTTGACTTTCTGTTCCCCACAGAGCTGCTTTTTTTGTCACTCAGCATTGGCTGGATGTAGTGGAAACCAAAATTAGACTAAATATTATTATTCCCTCTCCATGGCTGCTTCAATTTTCTACTGCATTCCTGAGGCATTTTCCAGTTTTTCATACATATTCAATGTGAATTTAATTGTGCTATAATTTTCATTTGCATTCTCCTCTCAAACTTGCCTTTCATTTCCAGTCCCTTAAAAATAATAAAACTAAATCCTGAAGCTCTTTCAGAAGTTTCTCTGTGGTACCCTGGCATATGATTTTTACGTGGAAGTTCTGGTTTCATCATTGCAATGGTGAAATGTTATACTTCACCTTAAGAGTTCTGATGAAGTAGGAATTTGTATAGGCTCTGGCAACAGTGGTTTAATGCAAATCCTGGCTATCCGATTTAAACATCAGAAAATACCAGGAAAAGCTGAAAGCACCTTTTCTTGGCCTCAGCAGGCTTTTTTCGGAACAATGATTTTTTTCAATGGATGTACCAGATGTTTCTCTCTCATGTACCCAAACTGATATTCTGTCTGGTTTTAGAGAGGAAGGATCTTGAAGCTGGAGTTATAGAGGGACCTGACAAAGGCAGCGAAAGTAAAAAATAAGTGTAAGACTCCAAGTTAGGAAGAAAAAAGATATTCCCAAAGAAGTTCCCCAAATCCTTTACCTGCAACAGGAAAAAAAAAGAGAAGAGAGACTGAGAACAGTCAATAGGTCAGGTCTAATTGTATTTATTAGTCATATGCACAAAGTGATAAAATAATATGAATCCCACACAGGTGCAGTTTTTAAGGGCAGATTTAAGGGCAGACACATGAAGTGCATTCATAATCTAGCTCCTCCAGCACACTCCAGTGCCTTGTGTCCAGCCCAGTCAGAGGGAGCAAACAAATGAATAAAATATGTATGTCCTCAGAGAATATGTTGAAGCCATTAAAGTTTCTAGCCATATGACAGCACACAGAAAGCCATGGCAGCTTTATGAGAGAGCTCTGAGCTCATGGATTCTGAGAAGGTGAGGATCATACTGCTGAAGAAGAGGGGGACAAACATGGGTTTGCCAGAGAGGAATGTAAAGACAACCCTCAAATTCTAGTACATGAGCAGAGAAAGCATATGATAATGATAAGAGAAGGAAAGAAGGAAAGAAAGAAAGGATCCTGACTGCTGTGCAATCATTTCAGCCCAAAATCAGAGGCATCTCACATTAAATAAATCACTAATTCATTTTCATGCTGCTGCCCCAAGAAAGCCACACACTGTTTATGACTCGACTGCCAAAAGTTTGCTGGACAGGATGAGTGCTAAAGGCTCACACAGAACAGGAAGCGGTGTCCTATTTCTAAGACAGAAAAGGTCTCTCCATGCAGTTTGTGAACTCAGAGGAGCATGAAAAACCAGCACAAAGACCACCCTCGTCCCCAGCAGAATTCCAAGTCACAGATTCCCTGGGGGGGTATGATGATGAGAGACACTAAGCTCAGTTTCTGTTCTAAGAACTCTCTGCAGTAGCATGAGCTTTCCATCCCGAGAGACATTCCTCCAGCCCAGCACTGGAAGTTTGTGCTGAGCTATGCTGCCTCCATTCCTTCTGCTTTAACCCTTTCTTCTCTTTCCCAAAGATTTTGCTGAACAGTGATGCAGCTGATAGGTACGTCCAGGGACAGAGCTGTAAACCCTATTACTTTCAGCATTACATGCAAACTTTTCAAAACAACCTAAGCAGATTGATGCTTCCCTGTTTCCCATATCCCACAGTCAATTTCCATATGTAGAAATGCAGCCTGTTTTGCTAAGCTGGGCCTCCTGGGCCCAAAGGCTCCCTGGGCCACAACAACAATTAGGAATTGTATAAATACATTTAATAATGGCATGGCTGCAAAATACAGAGTGGTTAACAAAGCAAGCACTGGACTCAGAACCAGGGGAGCTGGGCTGTATTGCTGGACAAGGAGCCAATCCTGCTATCCCTGTTTTTCCATATGTAGAATGACAAAAAAGAACATTTACCATGTTTGTGAAGGTTTTAGAGCTCTCTAGATGAAAAGGATTCTGTAAGAACAAAGCACTGGAACAGGAACCCTGATACCAAGATCACAATTAAATTATTCAGTAAACTTCTGAGTTTTTATAGAGAGTAAAAATCAGAGACCAGATGAATTCGGTAACAAAAAATAATTAACGTTATTTACTTCTGCCCTAAGTCTACAGGGAAAGCACAGCTGCAGCTGCATTTAAGGACAAGGAATGAATTTATCCCTAGGCTGTGATGGGAAATCTTACTGTGCCACTTCCATTTAAGATAGTGTCTAAGAAAATACCATTAATATGGGGATCAAGTAGAAAAAAACAGTGCACAATTTGACAGTGGATGATATAATCTCAGTATTACATTTACAGAAGATTTTTTAAAAATTCTATCAACTACAAATAACTATGCTGAGAGCTTTTGCAGAGATCTAAAAGAACATCCAGGAGAGAAGACAGGTATCATTACTCTCTCATTACTCTGGGGAAGCTGAGGCACAGGAAAGATGAGGCATTTTTTCTTCAAATCATGCCAAAAGTGATGGGTTCAGAAAGTAGTTAATTCCAAATTCCTCTTCCTAACCAATTTACCTCATTCTCTTTCCCAGCCCTCAGTTTTATATCTCTAGTGCACTCTAAAACCTTACTAAAACCATGGAAGATTTGTGATGTGCAAGGAAGGCAGAACAGCACAGAGATTCTTTGCTTTAATTATGCCACTATAGCCAAAGAACTCCCAACACCCCCATAGATACACACTAACTGCATTAAGTAATGTACATATATAATAAAGGTAGTTATACCAGAATCATGCTGTGAAGGGAAATATTCTAGGTAACAAGATCAAATCTCCTCCTAATTGCCACTTCTGTAATGAAGACAGAAATAATTATCCAAACTTCTTGTCAGAGTGACCGTGTGTGAACCACTTTGTCAGTGCTGCTGACATTCTGTAGCTGCCCTTATCCTCTGCTGTTCTACCAACTACTCCCGAGCTTCCACCAACTGTTTACGAGGGGACAGACTGATATTATTCTAGGAGCATCCCTGGTCTTCAGTCACAGTGGGGCCAGTCTGGGATCAAACGCGCTCCCGTTACCTAATTCTTGAACCGCGTAAATTCGAAAGAAGGGAGGGGCTGACCCAGGTGGGATGCAACCCACGGGACTGAGAGTCCTTCACGGAGATGAAACTATGTTGTCTCATGAAACTCCGAGCTGTGAGCTGCCTGAGGCTCAAGCTGACCAGGGGCTCACACTCTGCCGTGGGCTCGAGTGGGGCAATGCTTGGGAGCGAGACCAGGACGCCGAGGCCAGCAGTGGCACCCACGGCGGCTGTGCCCGTCCATCAGCCTGGCCGCCGGCTCCCCATGCTGCCGGTCCCCCCCGTGCCCCAAGCAGCCCTCCCTTACCTTCCTGCTGGGAGGCACGACCACCCCCCGCCCCGAGCAGCGCCAGCACCGCCCAGGGCAGCAGCATCGCTGGAGGCACCATGGAGGCGGCTTCCCCGCCCGGACCCCGCTCCGGGAGCAGACACTGACCGGGAGCGATGCCTGCGGGAAGGACCGGGCCACTCCGGGGCTGCCGGAGCTGTGCCACGCACCAGACCCGCCCGGCGGCGACGAGCGGAGGAAGCGGGGAGGCGGTGGCTCCTCCTCCCTGGCAGCCCCGGCCCCCGCAAGAGGCGGGCGAGCAGCTGGGGCAGGGCCGGGAGACGAGGCAGGACGCGTTGGGACCGCGCGGCAAGCGAGGCAATACAGAGACGAGGAGCTTGTGGGTTTGATCCCGGAGCTGCAGCGGCTTTGCCTGGGGTGCGGGGTCCAGCAGGGCTTGACTGCGGGGACCGGGCAAGCGTGCGGGGCACCCACGGCCCTGGGACACCGGCAGTGGATGTGCAGAGGAGCAAAAAGGCATTGAGCAAACGCCGGTGTAGGAGGAGAGGAGTCTCTAGCCAGCTTCAGCTACTGCTGGGCTGCAGCTGGCTGACACGGGACATTTATGTATAAAAAGCAAACCAGAAATTGATTATAATGTTATGCACAGCTCTAGAAACTGGAAGCCTTATTAAATACCTTCTTCCTGTCACCTCCTATATTTCCTATATTTCCTTTGTGAACACAAAACCTGCAGTGGTTTTGTTTCCTGTACTAACTGGTTTTCTCTGGCCATATACACATCTTTTGGTTTTACATTAATCTCTGTGGCCTTGTACTGGGTTTTCTTGCTGTGGCCCTGATCACTTATCCAGGCATCTTTTTCTGTTTCATTGTGCCTTTGAGAACAGGCAAAATAATCCTGTCTTAGAAAGTTATACTTCTTAAAATAAACATTTGCTTTACAGTCACTTCTACACTGCAGTGAATGTAAGGTTTAGATGTAGAAAAACCTTTTTGAGCCTGCAGGACACCAGATAAGGAGCTACCACTGACAGATTCCATGTGAGGCCTGTCAGAAAACCATTTCTTTAAATTAACAGAAATCACAGATATAACAGGGTTCAGATTAAAAAAAAAAAAAAAACAAATAAACAAAAAACCCAAAAAATCCACCCAACAACCAAGAAGGCATGATCTTAGAGGAGAAAAAATCAAGCACATTAGAAGGGCCACACTGTAGCTACCTGATATTCTCCATGATTCATAGCAGCATCAACCCAAAGAACTCCCATTACTGTTCGTTTGTTCACGGAGAATATTCTTGAGTGTATTCAAAGCACTTTTCCTTCCGTTACCTCTCCCCAAAGCAAGAATTCCCCCATAATTACCTCATAACAGTCCTCATGCTCAAGTGATGAGCGTTGCAGGCAACAACCCAAGGAAATACCAGTTGTCTCTAAGATGGTGATTTCAGGAAACCTCCTTCTGTAAAGCTGCCAGTTTCCCTAAATTAAAAAAAAAAAAAAAAACCAAAAACCAACAACAACAAAAAAAACCACAAAAAAACCAAACCGACAGAGAACATACTTTCACTTTAGATTTCTTCAGTACTTTGCAGGCCCAGACAAAGCCCGTGACAAATCTGTAGCAGCTTCAACAGTTTAAGACAGAAGCCACAGCAAAGGTGTTTAGTCCTTCACCTTCAGACCTCAGACTGAGAGTTGGGACTCAACACGGATTCTTAAAATTGCAAGTTTCTCATTTTAATGAAGTTAAATCTCTCCAGTTGAAAATGAAAGCGGTTTTGCACACTCGAAATCATGAATGCCTCATTGTTTATGCACTGTACCAGGCCGTCTCTGTTTGACAGCTTCGTATTCTGCAGCTATGCCAACCCAGCAAGCACATTTTCCCCATTTGTGTGTTTGCACTGCTCTATGCGCTGGCTGCAGCCGGCTGCCTGTCTTTTTAAACAGAGCCAGCTGCCAATGCAGATGTTCCAGTGAGTACGTGCAACACGTGCTCCAGGCGGAGCAGCAACTTCCTAAAAACTAGAAGGGTCAGAGTTCCGCTCTTACAGCAGCCTCAAAGCTGAGACACCACCAGGCCCACTGAAACCTGCAAGGAATGGGGTCTCACCCACCGTTTTGGGATCCCAGTGCCTCCCACAAATCAAACAGCTCATGTGCAGGAATAAATTAAGAATGTGTCTCATCTGTTTCCCTTCATTGAGCTGGTTCATTGCCTCAGCCTGGTCGAGAATTTAACATTTCACTTCAACTCACAGTGTTTCTGCCTGACTTGCTCGAAACTGTGTTTCTTGTTCTGTCTTCCGAGCACTGCTCTGGATACAAAGCCTTCCTCTGCACATCTAAGACACGGGAGAAAGTTTGTTCCTCTATTTACTACACAGTGGAATACAGTTTGATAAAACTTCCTTTCCCGCAAGGTCTCTGTTGTGGTAAGGCAGTAAACTGCCACAGGAATTACGGAAAACCGCTCCAGGCCTTTTCGATCGCCCAGTGACCCAGGCAGGAGACACAGAACCTCAGCCCTGGGCTGGAGCTGCTCGAGGACATCCGCGGATAGAGCAGAGGGAGCAGGGCAGGGACTGGACGGGCCCGAAGACAGGGGGTTGGAAGCCGGGGGGTCACGGAGCCGATGGGGTTGGAAGCTGGGGATCCCGGTGCCGGGGGAGGGTGCGGTTGGAAGTCGGGGGTCCCGGAGCTGAGGAGGCTCGGAGCCAAGAGGGGTCCCGGTAACGGGAGGAGCCCAGAGCCGGCGGGGCCCCAAGCAAGCGGGGACCTGGGGCCAGGAGGGTTGGGAGCCGGGGGGGTTAGAAGCCGAGGGCCCCGGGGGTCCCGGTCCCGGGGGATCCAAGCGGGCCGAGCCGCGCCTCCCCGCCAAGCCCCACCTCGGGGGCGGAGAGCGCGG
>VZRR01008744.1:92670-144866 GCA_013398015.1 Oreocharis arfaki | reverse complement strand
GTTATCTACGAGTCCTTTGGCGAGGCACAAATGCTCCCATTAACAGGAGATGGTCCGGAGGGAGGAGGCAAAGAAGCACTGCCCCACCTGGTTTCACAGCTCATGAAGATGGTAATAGAATATACTGCAACCCAGGACAACAGCATAGGAAGTTCATTACACGGATCTCTCGAAAAAGTAACTAGGTGCTGTGCTATTCCATACCTTACAGATATGTTTCTAAACCTACTTTGAAAACACACATCCTATTTGTATGTCTTCTAGCCTTTGGCTGCGGGGTTCCTGCCTACCGACCTCTTGTATCCAGAGTTGTTGGAGGGGAAAATGCAAGACCATACAGCTGGCCCTGGCAGGTTGGTCATTCTATGCTTTCCCTGGAACAACTGGGGCTGTGCTATCTCTGCACAGCACAACTGAACAAAACCACCTATTACGTGCCATTTGATGCATCTTGCCTGACGTGTCTTAGGTTTTGACTCTTCTGTTCTGATCAATTCTAAAGTTTCCAGTCTTTTTAAGAAAGCTCTGAATGTGCCACATTTTGCTGGTAATGCAGGCTCTCATTTTAAGTCAAGTAGACTTGGGCTATTTAAGCAAGATATATTTTAAAAATCAAGCTTTGGATGATACGGAAGGAGGGAAAACTTTTCTGTGGCAAGGAGTTGGAAACTTGTTACTTCGAAGTCTTCCACCATCAGCAAGTTGTGTTCTGGGTGCAGGAACAAAGCACAATGATTAAAAACAAGTAAGCAAAAGCCTGAGCCTTACTTGGTTCCTTGATCTCAGGCCTCCCTTCAATACAATTCCAATGGCAAGTGGCATCACACCTGTGGAGGAACCCTCATTGCCACCAACTGGGTACTGACAGCTGCCCACTGCATCAGGTAAGTAATGAAGCTAAATCTGACCCTGGAAGCAGCATGAGAGATGAATGAAAACTGTATCAATGCCAGTTCTCCCTTTCCCAGTTGAAAGCTCTGAGTTTCGCGTCATATCTTTCGAATACAAGTCAGGACAATGACATCTCTTTATTTTCTTAATGTAAAAGGGGGAAAAACCCCCAGTTACCTGAATTACATACTCTTCATTTTCCATAAACAAACTATGAACATCCTTATGTTTTCAAGTTGCTGTTAAAATTCAGCTGTTTCTGTAATACACGTGTCAGTGAGATCCACAAATTACTAATCGATCCACTCCCTGAAGAAATAATCACAAATATTTTTAATATACCAATCATTTTCAGTAAACTCTTCATATTATGTGGCAGTGTAACAAAGAAATAATCAGGTACAGCTATGATGTTTCATCATCAAAACTGTTTCCACAAATACAAGCCCATTTTGCTCTGGTAACACATGGTTATTATAACACTAAGTTGTAGCAAGTATCACAATATGAAACATGAAGGATTGGCGGCATGTTATTATTATAAATCCTACATATTATATTTATCACACAGTTATCCATTAGTGAAGCTGTTTATGGCTGTCAAAAAAAGTCCAAATTGTTACTGCATTGAAGAATACAAGCTGAATCCTGCAAAGATTGGAGGCACCTTGAGTTTGTTAATGAAATCTTGAGCAGGAGTTGAGAAGATGGCTCAAAGATGAAATGATTATGAAGCATAGAACATAATCTTTGCCCTTAGCAAATCACTGCCTCAGCTCCAGACACACCATGCCTATGACAAGAGATTACAGTCAAGGATATTCTTATTGAATCTCTCAGGAGCCAAAGATGCAGGTGCCTGAGCAGCAGCTGCATAACTGAGTGTTCATCCTTTTCTTGCCCAGTTCTTCTCAGACATATCGAGTGTTTCTTGGAAAATACAACCTAGCAGCTGAGGAAGAAGGATCAATTGCACTTTCTCCAGAAAAGATAATTGTTAATGAGAACTGGGATTCACAGTATGTTGCAAATGGGTAAGCTGGTGGCAGGTATTTCTTCAGTTTTTAGATGGAGGGTAAAAATCAAACTGCCTGAATCCCACACACCTGGAGTTATGGTAATTAAATTCATGTTTAGAGCCTCCTGTTACAGTGTCCAGTTTGTACCTTCCTCCTCAAGAGAATACAAAGCAATTAACAATATTAATTTCTCATTGATTCATGTTTTCAGAAGCCATTTTGCATGTTCATGCTTGGGTCAGAAGCTGTTCCGTGCAATGTTATCTTTTGTACAATGAAATGGAGAATGAAGCCTTTTATACAACACTCTTTGAAGCCCTCCTACCAGCAGCACAGACACAGAATTATCGATCATTAATATCAGTGTGGCTGAAGGATCTCTATGTCCTGCTGCAGGCTAAGGGCAGGAACAAAGAAATCCCCTCAGTTCCAGGTCTTTGGAGTGAATCCTAACACATGCTTGGTTTTGGTGAAAAAAACCTATAAGACAATTTTCTGCCAACAGGAAAGTGGCCAGTTCTGCAGGGAATAGCCTTCCAGTCCATGAATTTCCCCATTGCTTTGGGGTGCAGGAATCTTTACTGCTTATGCACTGGCCTTTGCTCCCTTGCTTCTCTTTTGAATAGGCCAAGTGCTGTGCAACTGATGAGTACTCAGGCTACTGTGTCTTAATGCATTTTGCAAACCTTTTTACCTTCTCTTTCTCTCCCTCACTCTCCAACATGTGCATGTTAGTACAGGTACGACATTGCTTTGATCAAACTCTCTGAGCATGTCACCTTAAGTGACCAGATTCAGCTGGCCTGCCTGCCCCCCGCCCAAAGCATCCTGTCCTCCAACACTGGCTGGGGAAGACTGCAGAGTGAGTACTTGGGCATTTGCAAAACCATGGAAAAAAAAAACTTTCAGAAGTGCCTTCTCCTCTGAGATTGACAGCAAAGATGATTGATGGTGCTCAAGATCCCCTCAAAATTCAATGTAGTGAGGTAGTTTATTATATTAGGCCCCACTTCACTCACACATTATGATCTTTCACTTTCAAGTTTATTTTCCTTGTAACAGAGCTGGTAATGCACCCGAGGGGCCGCTACTGAGCTTTTAGGAGCTATTGTAATGCAAATGTTAATAGTGTGCAAACAGGTGCATGTGTTAATCCCAACACACCTGATGAATACCTGAAGACACATAAGGGAATAGACGTGAAGTAAAGAAAATCTCAGAGAGCTCAGCAGAGGTGTCAGCTTGGCTCAGGAGGCAATTCCTTGAGGGATAAGTAAATTGCAAACTCCTGAAAACAGAGTAGCCCTTTATTTCTCTAACAGCGAGACATTTTTTAATGGAATGCAAATTTTTAGTAAATTAAGGTGTATATGAAAGAATGGAACTAAGGGACATTCATACCTATTACATATATACAGCTTCTCCTTTAATATAGTGCCTATGGAGTGTTTTACCTGGAGTGATGGTACCCTGATCCCAGGAGAAATTTAGCAGAGCAGTTTTATTCTTCCTTCAGTGCCAGCTGGTACCATGACTCTGTGTTTCTGTTCTCTCTCAGCAAATGGACCCCTTCCTGATGACCTGCAGCAAGGCCTTCTGCTGGTGGTGGATTACGCAGCCTGCTCCGAGCCTTCCTGGTGGGGACAGACAGTGAAACCCACCATGGTTTGCGCTGGTGGGGATGGAATTATCTCCAGCTGTAACGTGAGTCAACTCTCAGTGCTTGGGTTTCGACAAACAGGTCTGATGGGAAGGAAAGGTTAGAAACCCCACAGAGGAGTTGCTCACACTATGACTGCCATTAACTCTGTTCCTCTTCCTCCCAGGGGGACTCTGGGGGCCCACTGAACTGCCAAGGGGCTGATGGCAGGTGGGAAGTGCATGGCATCGTCAGCTTCGGCTCTTCTCGTGGCTGCAACTACTACCAGAAACCCTCTGTCTTCACTCGGGTCTCTGCCTACAACAGCTGGATCGAACAGGTGAGGCACTGGGAGTAGCTGCTGCAGAACACAGACACTTGGCTGTTCTGAGGTTCTCTCACTGGGATTTCTGCCACCTGCTAAGGGAGCTGTATCACTCTTGATTCAGCCCTTACCAATTGAAAGTATCCTCCTCTGAAATAGATATCCAAATTTCTTTCACTCATTTAAATAAGTTTTGACAATGGGAACACATTCTCCCTTTATCCTAGAGCTTTACTTCTAGTCATAAAGATTTACTGTATATTTCAGAAGTAATTACTCAAATTTGCATTCATCAATACACTGATTTTTGCAATTGCATCCTAAAAGGCAGCATATGTAGCTCAAGTCTGGAATGTCAAATATCTTTTAATTTAAACTTTCACTGAGAAGCAAAAATCTTATTTCAGTTATTTAAATCCTGTGACTTGGACGCCACACATACTGTTCACAAATTCCTGCACCTCATGATCTGATTTTTCATTTGTTTTACATTTTTGTAGGTTATGGCAACCAACTAATCCAATGAGAACTGGATGAGAGATGCCAAGAAGGAAAGCAGTTTGAATAAAGTCATAATCATGACACCTCTGATCACAAAGAACTGGGAAATTATGCTTTTAACAACACAAGTATTAAACCAAACACTAGCGCAATAAACAGTAGTTTTTGCAAGATGAAAACAAAACATGTGTCTCTGTCACTCATTCCTGACTGCTGGCAAGCCCAGAGCCTGTATTTGGGGATAACACTGGATATTTTCCCTGTCCCCTGCCTTGGGCTGGAGCTTGCCAGCCTCACCTGGGGGAAGGTGGAAGCCCGCTGTGTGGAGGATGGGCAGTGGGAAGAGTCAGAGCATCACAAAACACATCCGGGGGGCTGGGGGAGGAGGGTGCAGGGAGGCACCGCAGGGCTGGAGGCAGGTAGCAGGACCCTGAGACTTCGAATGGGACGCCTCGGAGCCAACGATGCCCCGAGGAAAGGCAGCACAAGAGCCAGCAGATCCCTGCAGGTGAGTGTGGAAGCACTGCAAAATGCTTTAACAGAGAGGTTTTACCACCTGTGATCTCGCAGCCAGCAAGGGGAAGGGCAAGATCCAGGTCTGAGGGTAGACCTGTCCCCGCTGCTCATTTTTAAGTCATTCAGGTGAAGAGCTTGGGGCAGTCACTGTCAGCTGCCACACTGCCACAAACAGGGATTTTTGGCAAAGCAAGGCAGAATCACCACTTCAAGCTTGGTACTCAATTAAAGTCCCTCTTTGTATTTCTTTCATTGTAATAGAAGATAGGCAGTATAAAAGCAAGGTGGATTTTTGTTGTGTTTTTCTTCTCTCCCCGGCACATATTAGGTGCAAGAGCAAAAGGAATGATTATAAATGGAGGGCAAGTGACCCAAAGGTAAACAGTAGATAGAGTAAGGAAAAGGCTGGAAGCTTGTTGTGAGAACAGAAACGCTCCGAGATGCATTTTCTAGGCTTGCAGTTCCTTTTAGTTTGCTATTTTGCAGATGTTAACCTTTGGACTGAAACTAAATATATTATTAAATGTAAATTGAATTAAAGTAATAAGAGAAAACATGGCTGTCATCATCTTTGAGGACTGTATTTTTATCACTTTTCTTCTGCTTTACAACCATTGACCACCATTCTGCCCAGCAAAAATTTAGTTGGCTTAATATCAGCCTCTGATGAGAAATAATAGGCTTTATTGGGTTTTATTTGCCTGACTAAAAGTGTGATTTCATTTATCTGAACGAACAAGGGATCTGAGGAGATCCTTCCCTGCTGATTTTTTCAATCAGCTTTACTATGCAGAACTTTGTTCTGTATCAGTGGAAACAAGGATTGCCCAGTTATTCAGGAGTCATTAGCTCCAGCATAACATCCTGAGTTTTTTTCGTGAGTATTGTTAATGTAAGATTGTAAACGATGGAATAATAGTTTTGAAAATTAACATTAGAGGTCACTTTGCTGTATGGAACATGGATGTCCATGATGTGCAGCATGAAGGAGAAACAGAAAGGTAATCATGAAGCTCAAACAGTAAAAATTGGATGTGCAGATGCTTTGGTAAAAACTGAAGCCAAACAGAAATGTGATTAATTTTCCTTCTGAAATATTTAGGCAGTACTGTAAAAAACATCTGAGCTCATTTGAACATACCAACAGAAAATATTCATCATCTGGAAATGCCTATTAAGAATAAAGTCTCAAAGTTTGATTTAAAAAATCAACTGTTTCAGTTTGTGATCACAGGAATCACTGGAGGAATAAGTAACCCATCTTTTCATGGCCTTCCTTAAGATTTGGAGAGAAGTATCACAGAGAATAAAACCTTCAGCAAATGGTTTTATTAGCTTTTATTCTCATAGAAAAACTGTACCATTCATCTGTTTTTGCAGATCAGAGAGTGTCAAGGAAGCAGTCTCTTAAATACAGCTTTTCTTTTAAAATTAATGTCAGGTGGAACAAAATATAATAAAATATGTTGTTAAAAAGCATCCAGATACTGCATGCTCCTTGTGCTTCATTTCAGAATGCATGGGAATTGTTAAGTATCACTGCTAGATCCAGTTGTGGTTTCAGGAGCAGGAAGAAACACTCCCAGGATCACACAATACCACCGGATTTAATCCTTTTTTTTTTTTTAAATTCTTTTTTTCAGATGTTTTTCCTCCTCCAATGCTGGTGGCAGAAAAACAGTTCAAAGGATTTTGACAGCATGCATGGTCTCCCTCTGCAGCCTCCTCGGGGCCATTTCTTTTGATTTGAGCAACAGCTTGGAAATATGGAAAAACACAGGCAAAGCCCTTCAGGAACTTGCCTCCTGTGAAAACCTTTGGGCTGCTCACCTCATCTCTCTCCTGCAGGATGAAAGGCACAGCTGGCTGCTCCCAGCAGCAGACACAAGGAATAGATCATTCCATTCTCAGCTCTTGGGGAATTTAAACTCCCTTTGTACAGCAAGTGAAGCAGAACTGTACTGTGAGAATTGCCAGTGCAAGGAGGAGAAAATCTCCATTTGTAGGTTTTACATAACTGACTTGAGATACAAATTTAATATCTCGGGGGTTACTGAAGCCAGGCAGGTGCTGTCCAGAGCGATCTCTGAACTGCTCAAGCGTTTCAAGAGTCCCCATGAGGACCTCAAAGCCATGAGACACAATCCTGACTGGGCAGACACAGTAGCTTTTAAACTCATCCTCCAAATCAGAGAAGCCATGCTCAAAGCTCAGCCAGTGCCAGCACCTATGAGCCTTCAAACCACACTGCATCAACATTTTGCCACTCTGAGCTATGCTCTCTTCACCTCAGAGACTGCACATAAGTGCTGGACAGATAATGTCAATCTGTCGCTTCATTTCACCCATTATGAAGGAATCTCTTTCTTTTCCCCATTCCTTGGTTCGGGTGACTTTGTGCCCCTGGAAGCCTCTGTAAGGGGACTGCACTACGCACAGAGCTGCCTGCTGCAGGAGGGACAGGAAAAGCTGCACAAGAAATTTAAGGAAATCCTGTCCACAATAAGCCTTAAGATCAGTCTGTTGGTGGTCGCCTGCCTCATTTACCCCATTGTACTGATGTCCTTCAAGCAAATGACAGATTGGATACACAATTATGCAAGAAACCTCAAGGAAAAGACAGAGGACTTGAAAAGGGAGAGGCGCCTAGCTGAGGACCTCTTGCACCAGATGTTGCCAAAGTCTGTGGCCAAGCAGCTAAGGAAATGCCAAAAAGTGGAGGCAGAAAACTATGATCAGGTTAGCAAATGGAAAGGATGTTGCCACCAAGGGTAGAAAAGTATTCACCTAAAATAGCACCTACCTTGTCACGGTTTTGAGGATCCTGGGTTTGCACCCAGAGCTGAGTGTGGATGGAAACCCAAATATTCCCGACTGATTTTGGAAAGAGCTGTGCAATGTGCTATGGAGCACTTAGGCTGATGGGGAAGGAGAAAAGCTGAGATTTTCAGACACATAGCTTTAGATATCAAACATCCTGGCAAACTGTCTTTGTATTTAAGAGCCTACCCACAACAGCCAGCCAGCATCATTGGATCTTGAGTTCATAGGAGCTAAAAATGAGCCTCCTCCTTGTAAAACAGGGAGAATAAAAGAATTGCTGCTGTCAGTGTTGGTTTTAGCAGCTGTGCTGCATAGCCCTCAGCCCAAATCCTCATGCTACAGTAATTGCAATTCTATTCTCTGTTTTTCCCTGGACACCCCCTTACACTTTCAGCTGTGAAACACAGTAATAAATGTTTGCATTTAATCTGTAGGTGTCATTATCGAAACAACAACCTGTAATTGCACAATTAATTATAATCCACAATAGTCATGACATCAAAAGTGCTAAACCAAGGCAGAGAGTGAAAAGGTGGCTCTTCCAGACTAATTGGTATTAGCAAGGACAATGAGTTTAAACACTGACACAATTGAGACAGCACAGAGGAGAAACAATTCTCTGCCAACAGCTGTAACACACATTTCTCTTCCTCAATTCTATTCTTTCTTTTAAAAGTTTGATTTTTTTTTTAAAAGGGCTTTTTTCTGTAAATTGCTTGATCATAACAAACATCATTTGAAGAGAAACAAAATCCATTTAAAATTTTCAAATCCAACAAGAGCAGAGACAGCAGTTGAGATTTTATTTTACAGGTTTTTTTGGGAACCTAGTTTTATCCCTATCACAGTTTAAATCACTTTTAAGGGAAAATGAGACCCTGTTTCTATAAGAAGTCTGTTGATCACTGCTCACAAGATTCAAAGCATTTGACCTTCAGCCTCCCATTAGCATGAGGTATTCACAGAAGCGCAGGTGATAAACTTTGGAGATAAGAATAATTTTATCTGTCAAAGTAGTAGAAAACAATTCAGAGCCAGAGCTTGTTAATTTAGGATTGTATCTATTGAGCTGTGCAAGACTGGTTCTATGTGCAGCCTGTGCCTTAGGGTATTGTGCTCGGGATTTCACAAATCCCCAAACTCTCCAAAGGCTTCACCACAGCTGCCTGGAGACCTTGGCTTCATGCTCTCCTTCTCCCTGTAACAGGTGACTATCTTTTTCTCGGACATCGTGGGGTTCACAAGCATTGCTGCCTCCTGTACTCCCTTGCAAGTGGTTGAGATGCTCAACAATCTGTACGTCTGCTTTGATACCAGGATCGAGTCTTATGATGTGTACAAGGTGAGTACAAACCCACAGGAAAGGAATCTGGAAGCTGCTGAAATCTTTCTTACTCTGTTTTCTGGTGAATATCAAATACCCCTGGTCAGGAGGCCTAAATCCATACGATACAAGACCTGCCATTGTACGGGGACTACACCACAGTTTGGTAAGTCCTGGACAGCTAAAATAGATTTTATTCTGATTTTCTTTCCAAAGGAAAGCTCAGTGCCTGCCACTTAGTGACACATGCCCCTTCCTATCAGGTGGAAACCATTGGGGATGCCTACATGGTAGTGAGTGGCCTGCCAGAGAGGAATGGCACCAAACACGCTGACGAGATTGCCAAAATGTCCCTGGATCTGGTGGCAGCAGTGCGGCAGGTTGTGATCCCTCACATGCCAATGGGCAGACTGGAGCTGCGAGCTGGGATACACACAGGTACATGGGCTGAGGTGAAGGCAGGAGAAAAACAGAATAGGACACAGTCCAATTGTGTGAGGAGAAAGGAATTTCTGTACAAGCTGCTGCCTCTCCCCACACCTCAGGATAACTATTTCTCCTAGTTCCAGCAGGAACAAGGGGATGAAATGACTTTTGCCTGTATCAGTGTGGAAAGGTCTGGGAAGCAATCAAGCATTGGTGATATCAGCATCAATTAGGTACAGCTAATCAAATCGTGACTTCTCTCATTAAGCAAATACTGTGTGGCCAGGGCCCAGATGCATGGAGTACTCCTAATCCCCAGGTGTCTCTGAGGATACAGAGTGACTGGCAAAGGTGCTGGCATTTGACACTGCCCTGCACTTACTTCTTACTGCTTCTTACCATTTGCTTCTTTTTGGGGTCTCTCTGCCTTGTGTTTTCTCAGGACCCTGCGTAGCTGGAGTTGTGGGGTACAAAATGCCTCGTTACTGCCTCTTTGGGGACACTGTAAACACAGCTTCCCGCATGGAATCCACCAGCCTGCGTAAGTGCCTCGGGCAGGATCTGGGCGTCCAGCCAGGCCCATACCTGCACTCTGCACCTCTAAGGCACTGCAGTGCAAGGAAAACCCCAAACACCCCCTCGCATCAGGCACAGTCAAGTGTGAAAAAAGGTCTCTAGAGGATAAGGAGCATCCTCTGGGACCATCCCAGGTCAGAGAACTAATTACCATCTATCTAAGGAAGCAGCACATCCTTGACCTGCCATCCCCCCTATCCCTGTACATGCACCAAACAGGCAAGAAAAACTCCTGTGGATTGGCACGGGCATGTAGAGTCACATCCCTTAATGCCAAAAGAGGAGGTGGAAACACTTGGCTCATAAATGCAGGAAGGCTGGTGTGTGGTCTCTGGGATTCAGGGAATCATTAATTCTTGCTCTGCTCCGAATCCTAGCGCAGAAGATCCACATCAGTTCTGCTACATATGAAGCCCTTCTCACAGATGATGCATATGAAATTGAACTGAGAGGAGAAATTGAAGTCAAGGTAACAGTTTTTCTGTAACTTTACAACAATAAAGGCATTTAATGGGATAGGGAGGAGATGACAGATTTGGCCACTGCTTTTCTGTGAAGAGCAAGTCAACTTTTAACCATGTCCCCAAGGTTCTTTTGCTAATTCATTTGGAAGTGGCTACACATTACTCCTCAAAGTTGATGGAAAAGTGTTCTGTGTGCTTTGAAACACGGCTGCTATGTCTGCACCTGCATGGAACCACAAGAGTATGGCCCAAAGTGTAAGGATTCAGTCAAAGACACAGGGGTTTAAGGCTGATTTTAAACCCTTAGCAATACTGCCAGCGACCAGCAAGGCAGTGACCTCTGAACAGCAAAGATTATTAGCACCCAAACTGCATATGAACTATAATTCTTTCCCTTATCAGCAGCCACTTATGAGAGAAGGAGAGATAACAAATGCAAGACAGCGGTTAGCTCTGGCCATAGCGATCCATGCTCTGCTTCATATCCCATGAAAACAGCTGTTTTCTGCTCTCTCCTTTTCTTGTCCAGGGCAAAGGGAAAATGAAAACCTATTGGCTTCTTGGAAACAAGAACTACAGTGTTCAAAATGACAGCCTGGTGTGTCACTGGAATCCAGCAATCTCCAAGAAACAAAAGATGAAAAGTAGCCAGGGATCTGTCCAACAAGTAAGGAGGTGAACATCTGGTTGGGGGAGCCTTCCTAGATAACAAGGCATTCATTACAGACTCGGACATGTGGAAATTGCATCTTTGCCCTGGAAGCAGAGGGCTCTGCTTTGTGCAAACACAGCTCTAATGTGTATTTCTGTCAACAGGCTGGTGTGGGAGCAGCTCCAGCTGCACAGAGCCCTGCCATGTCCTGGGATGAGTTGAGCCTGGACACTCACACTCGAAGGAGTTCCAGACCAGACTGGAGCCTTGAGAGTGTCACCCGTGGAGTGAGCCAAAAGCAGAGGAATGGCTTTCACCACAGCTCCCAACAGAGCCTTCAGGAGAACCTCCCTTCTCTGGGCTCACCTGCTTTGGGGGAAGGTGACAAAGGTACCAATTTAGAACACAGGTTGCATGGTACTAAAACAACATGGAAAAATGAGCTTCTTCCAGGTTTTGTAGCTGAGATGTGACAGTATAAGAAGTGACTGGACTGCCCCAGGCACACACAGCTCCTTTAAAAAACATTCTCTTTTTGCTCCTAGCCACAATTGTTATTTTTAGCTAGTATGTTAGTGTGGGAACCTAAAACACCAGTAGAAATTTAGGAAGGTGTCTTGAAACAAGAAGCTACAAAAGTGCAGGTGGGTTTCCATCAGGAGCATGACTGGTAGATAAAAGATGTACAGCAGTGTGACTCTTTCACCTCACTAAAGCCATTCTAGATTTATGCCTGTAGGTGACACAGAATGCAGACATCAAAGTCCAGAATAGTGAGGGCACTTTGAGACCCTGACACATTACAGCAAGCTGCTTATTTCAAGCTGGCCTTTACACCTCCCCAGTGAACCATCGCTTGCAAAACATGTAACTTTAGATAGTAGGAGAGGGAGCAGCAAAACCCCGATGGAGAAGGTAATAACTTTTTTCTGATAATTATTTCAGAGATACAAATAAAGTAAGAACAACACCTAATTGCCTGTAGTAAGTTTCTGTAGCACTTCGTCTTTCCAGCTCCTCTCCACTACAGTGGAATCTCCCCTACATACATGTATTTTTCCCATTACCAGTCTCCAGGGGTGTTGGTGGTGAGGTAAAGATGCAGTCCAGCTCTATGGAAGATGTGAGAAAGACAAGCTACTTCTCCCATTAAACTGAAATTTGCTTTTCTTTCATTGTTGGAGGAAGAGTCTCTGCAGTGATGAGCAGTAAATTCCTCTTCTATGTATGACTCAGAGAAATCAAAGCAAACTGAATTACTTTCTCATGTTGGCAATTAGTAACTCTGTGCAGAGTTCAATTCATTTGCAAGAGAGCTGCACATCTCATGAACCCCATCCTGCCTGCTGCATCCTTTTAGCAATTCCAGGAAGTGGGAACAGGAGTACAAGTGTGGGGGACAGGATTTGGCCTGTCTCTTCTGCCAACTGACAGGTTCATGTAGAGCATAAGAGAGATTCAGAAGATAAAAGTTCTTTCTAAAAGAGGCATGGCAGTGCTTAATGGTTGTGAAAGGTAACACAAATGAAGGTGTGAATGTAAGAGGAAGTCAAGCTTGAAAAGCTGCAATTGGTCTTGCTTTTTAATAATTTCTTTTTTTCCTAAAATAAAGTAGTTTTCTGAGTTTCAAAGGAAGCTGGTTGGAGTATCTCTTTGTCATTCGATTCACTATTATAAGAACAACTGAAAAAGCTCGTATAAGTTGACTCCTTGTGGAGTCAAAGCCAAGAGCTGTTTCTTTAAGTCAGTTCAGAGAAAGTCACTGCAGGAGTCTGTGTGTGGCTCCAAGCTTAGCCTGGTATATCTCTAAAGGTCAACTGAAGAACAGTTGCAGCACAGGCAGAAATAAAAAATAGATGTTCGAGTCAGAGCTCAGGTTAAGGGAAATGATATCCTCCTTTATTTAATTACATGCAGGCCTTATATAATCCTTGCATTGGTCTATGGCAAGGATCATTGGTTCCTGGTCCAACCACCTCTCCAAGTGATTGGCCAGACCCCACACCACCTGTTAGATCCCTAATAAGACACACCTGCAAGATGTTTAGAAAACCATCTTGCTTGTTGATGTTGAAACCAAGGACTTTCACAGAATGCTTGCAAAAGGCTGGATTTTTCTCTGCCAGCAGCTTCAGTATCCACAAAGAACTGTTTGGTTTTGTAATAAGTAAATCAAAATTGGAGGCTGAAGTCCTCATAAATTTAACATGCATATTTCTACATTAGAAGGAATGAAACACAGAACTAAATCCAGCATTGGTGTTTTATGAATCAAGATCAGGTATTGTTCTAAAAATATATTCACCAGTTCAAGCGAGAAATATTTCAAGCAAATTCAGTGGTTCAATTCATGCAGGACTTTGCATCAATGGCCACAGTGGTCACTCCAGGCTCACAACTTAAAACAACCTAGTAAGGTACTTCGCTCATCTCAAACACAACTTTCCCTCCCACCTCCCCACATCTCAGAACTTGTCTACATGGAATATTTACATGGGTGCAAATACAATTTCATTTCTGTAAACAGGTATCTGCAAGCATGTGATTCAGATTTTTCCATTAAGGTAGCTTGGAAGGTACTCCAATACTTTCACACCAAAGAAAACAAAGGTAAATCACATTACAGCAAGCGGCATCCTGGAAAGCCACTTCCAAAACATACAAACAAACCAAACCAAAAATCCCTCTTTTTAAAGTCAGTCTCTTGAATTCAGGGGGATGGGGACGTGGTGTGTTTTTAAGACGCCCGATGATGATATTTATCATCATCTGGAACCTGCACAGGTGTGCTCACATAGATTTAAACATGCAATCCCATGTACTCAAATGACGCGCTGTCCAGGTGGCCAAGAGGGAGCCGCGTCCGTGGCCAGCTGGAGCTTCCGGAGGATCTCTGCCTCGCAGCCCAGACCTGGTCCCACACTACCAGCTCTGAGGCAAGCAGCCCGTCTGGAGAGCAGGGTGCTGCCACGTTGCCAGGACAAAAAAGAGAGGGAGAGGCTTGTGCTTGCTGTTCCAGTGGCATTTATTGAGGGGAAGGCAGAGGAGCAGGGACCTACACCAGAAGGAGGCAGCAGCAAAAGCCCCCCTGGGACTGGTTACATTAACTTTTATACTGACAGGGATGGAGGTGGAGAGAACACAAGGAACCAATGGTAGGGAAGAACAGGGAAGGAAAAAAGGGTACAACAACCAGTGAACAGTAACTAGGGAAGGGTACAGTAAATTGACAAAAAATTGGACCAATGGGGCGTCGAGTAACTCAGAACTTTCCAGAACATATGAATATGGAACACAGGAACTGAATATTTATGAATTTATTATAGTAAAACAGGGAGGGGGAACATGTGACTGACAACTTGGTTAAAAGATGGGGGATAGAGTCTATGCTCTAACCCACCATCAGGCAGTGGTGTTGCTTTCCTGACAGTCCTGTGCAGCCTCAGCTGCTGTCACCACCGCCACACTCAAACATATATAAATCTAGATTGATGTCCAATATTGACATTGAAAGGCTGGAATCTTTTCAGCCTGAGTGCTGCTTCCTGTCAGCACTCAGCAAGTGGGATCAAATGTGGGGAAAAAAACCCCAGCAACAAGAGGAAAAGGAGAGACAGAAATAAATGTGGTTGAAGAGCCATGACTTTCAGCTCACTGAAGGAAAATGTCTCAGGTGCACATCTCCCTTCAGAGCCAGGCATGATGGGGAGAGGGACAGCCGGGTACTGCGGGCAGCTCAGAGACACAGCAGCCCCACGCTGTCTCTAATTGTTATGAAAATGCTGGGTCAAGATCAGAAGCAAATTATTTGCATGGAAAATTGAGCCTGTTCTGATCTTCATCTCTTCAGAAGCTTCAGTGCGGATTTTTAAATTAGAAAAAATGTGTGTGCTTGATAGATGGCAATTAGTGTTTATTAACAAAACATGCTTTGGGTAAACTCCGAGCAGTCCCTTTCCCTTCCTCAGGGAAGAAGGAAGTGATGTGTTCCTTGCTATGCATGCGGCTGATGCTTTGATGTGGTGGCTTGGTTTCCAAAGATTTTTGTGTTGTTTATGCCTAACATATAACAAAGCTTGGACTGGATGAAGATTAAGACTGTACCAGGTTGCCTGGCTTAACTCTGAGACTGACTTCGGCAGCATGATACATTTTCTGGACTGAAAACCTTGTTCTGGATCAGGCTAACTCAAAGTCTCAAGTTTATTATCGGGGATTTCAACCTAGCCAAAGGCACAGAGATATACCTTCAGCTTGAGAAATCCTGCAGGGATAAAAGTGCCCAGTTCTGAGTCTGACATACAAAGACAGTTTCTCCACAATCTTCCCCAGTACCAATCAAAGGTAACATCTCATTTCCGTAAAGATCATACGGGATATTTTAGCCATCCTGACTCAGTCATGCTGCTGAGACACATGGGATGCAAAGCCTCGAAAATGAGCTGTCCGGGTCCTCTCACCAGATGTGCAAACCTCCCAGCTGGACCTGCCCAGAGAACAACCAGCACTTCCCATAGCGGGCACCAGGTGTCGCTGCGGGGCTGAGCGCCGCAGCATTCCCAGGCCTGCCAGCATTCTTCGGACCCCGGAAGAACCGGGACTGCGGTCACACACACAGCGAGAGCCGGAGGAGAAGGAGAAAAGGAGGAGAGGAGGAGAAGGAGAAGGAGAAGGAGAAGGAGAAGGAGAAGGAGAAGGAGAAGGAGAAGGAGAAGGAGAAGGAGAAGGAGAAGGAGAAGGAGAAGGAGAAGAAGGAGGAGGGAGAAGCTGAAAGGCCAAACCAAGTCTTTGATGACAAGGCATAAATAGGAATGTGCCCTTGAAACCAGACAGCAGGGAAAAAGAGAGGCAGATTGGTGAGATGAAACAGAAAACAGCACATACATGTTCTGGAGTATTTGTCAGCTTCTAGCTGGTCCTTATTCCCAAACCCACTAGTAAGTTACCCAGCCTGTGGTCTCTGCACTGCTTCTCAGGATGTTAAGAAGTTGGCTATTTAATAAAGATGTGTCAAAATGAGAGGCGGGTGGGAAGCTGGAAACTAAATTAGCTCATTGAAATCAATTAGTTTGACAAAGTTGCCAGTGACATTTCAAAGATCCTGTATGATCCTGCTAGAGAAGAGAGCAAATGATATGCCAGCCTGTGCAGGAGTTGGAGTAATTCAGGTGCTTGCCCAGAATGGAGAAGTCCTATCCTCCAAGTCCCTTCTGTCCTCCCACCACCATGCTGGTGTGCTCCCAGCTCCTGCTGGGATGCTCAGCACATGAGCCCTACTGCCATGTTTGTTCTGATCCACTGAAGCCCAGCTGGAGCCATGGGTTTGACCTTCAGAGTATCGAGTAACACCAACCACTTTTCACTCAACTTGTGTGAGCCAACACTGTTTTGGTCCTCAGCTGTATGGGGGCAAGCTGGGCAGCTGCTATGGCTAACAGCCTCCCACTCTGCAGGGGCTGGGGCCACCTCACAGTGACCCTGGCAAAGCCCTGGGGATCAGCCTTGGGGCTGCTGCTCCATGCTTGCAGTTCTGCTCAGAAAAGGCCCCATGGACAAGTCAGGCTGGGATCCAGTGAGATCCCCAAGGACTTTTTGCCTTTTCCTATCTATCCTTTAAGATGTAGTGCACTGGAGACCGCAGGGAGCCCATCACCTGATCAGCTGACCTGCAGATACAAGGAGTTGCCTAATTACTTGGTCTAAAGGAACATAAGGGATCTGTGTGCCACTCCTAAGAGGGCAACATAAAGACAGCAGCTGCCTGAAAACACATTTTCCTTTCCTGTTTAGAGGGTTCTTTAAAGATGTGGCTTTTTACACTCTGCTAATTAAAAACAGCAGTTCAGGCTTGCATTGATCCTTCGGTACAAGAGCTCACATATTCACCTCCATGGAAACAGCAAAAGGCAGGAGCATAAGTCCCCAGTGATTTTGTGGAGTTTGTGCTCCTTGTCCTCATTTCACAGTAATTCCTGTTTCTCCTGCAAGTGTTTTTTACTTGTTCTCAAAGCAGGTCACTGCGGCACATGCCCTTCAAGGACAGCACAGCCAGATAGGAACTGACATCACTGTGGGATCAGAACCAGTTTACTGACTCCTAGGCCAGTGCTAACCTAGTTAGACCCCAAAAAAAGAGGATGGTGATTAGAGCAGTTGTTCTAGGCACACCACAGAGGACACTAAGCCCATTTATTGCACTTTTCAATGTCATGCCTGGCTGCAGCCAGTCCAGAAGACAACAAGTTCTTTCTATTGCAACGTCCTTGAAATAGAGAACAACTCATTCAGATTGGATCACATCCATGCAACTTTGTGATGTGCATCACCTGAGTGTGCCTCTGTGGAACATTCCTATCCTCACAGCTCAGTATGGGTCTAACAGTGACAGCAGTTTCTGGCACAGGCTCCTGCTCCCTCCTAGGGCTTACAGGCCTTAGCCCTGGACCCTAAGGATGAGGGATTTTGTTTTTAAACTCTCAAGTACAAGGCAGGAGAGGGTGAGAACTTATTTCAGGAAGGTGTCTGTTGCAGGCGGGTTAAAATTAGACCATTTGTTCCTAAGAAGACTGTGTACAACGACAAGGACTTGGCAAGAGGCTCTCCAGTGGGGAATGTGACACAGGAAGTGCCTACATGGCATTTGGCAGTGATGTCACCTGGCTGCCCGAGGGTGCTGCATGGAAGGGTCCTGGGAAGCTCAGGGATGGAGCACTGGAACTTGTTCAAGCCACTCTGTATCTATGGGTGGTGAGTGTGGAGCAGGACGCGAGGCAAACGTGTCGACAGGACCCACCGCCCGGCGCTCCCGGATAAGGGAATCTGGAGCCAGGACAGAGAACTGGTATTCTTGCACTATTTGTGAGGGGCTCTTCAGCAAAGTATCAGCCTCCTTTTCCTGTCATGCCTCCCTCCTCCTGCTGCTCCAGGAATTCCTGCCTTCTGAGCTTTATGCCTTCCACACATGGCTCAGCAACACTTGCGCTTCACAGCCTCAGGCTGGCGGGATCATTAGGGAACAAACTGGTGGGCACTGGGCCTAGAAAACCTCAGCCTGGAGGGTAGGGACATTTCCTTTTCTCAGTGAAGGTACTTGCTTTGAAGCTAAGCTAAGGAGTACCAGGTCAAGCTGTCAGACCTGCACAAGCAGAGATCTGTTCTGAGGTTTAAAGCACAGTGGTATAATGATTAGCGATGTGTGAAAAATAGCTCTGGAAAGCCACACAGTGTTACAGTGGGGAAGTGTGAAAGTTTTAAATACAGACTCTCTTCCAGTAGAAACTTTCTGGTCATGAGACAGTTACTGAGTACCGGCAAAAGCTCTCATTCATTCATGCCTCTACGACTGTAAAGATGGACAGACAAACAACCTCACTTCATGCCATGGGGGTGCATCACACACGTATTTTTGCAGGGCAGAAATACAAACAGTTGCTCAGACTGCAGTCCAGATCATCAAAGTCATGCACATTTCCACTTCTCAAAGCAATACTTAATCAGTGGTCAATCCTGTCCCCCATATAATTACATAATAAAAGACCTAAAGCAGCTAAGTCTTAGTTTAAGTCATCCTGCTCTCAGTACTGGATACAAAGTGAGAGATGAACAGAGTGAAGTGTTCTCTAGCAATTTAGAGGACAGATTACCTACAAAACCAGCAGCAAGAGAACATGAGACCTAACTGCAAGTCAGGTCTGTTTGAACTTTAACAAAGGTTTCCTGTGCTGTGGGCAAAATGAGTCCAAATGACCCAGCCCATGAACCCAAAGGTTCATCTTGGCTCTGACTTCAGTGATCAACTCACGGAACCCTGGACCAAAACAAGCCCTCAGCTTTGTAACCCACTGAGTAAGACCTCACAGATAATTTAGCTTGTAAAACTACCTGACTCCCTTTCTAAAAATTATTTTTTAAACTGACTAATCTTCTGGTTTACATCAGCTAAAAACAGTTGAAACTATTCAGTTTATGAACCAATATTTATAATGATTTATTTTTGCAAAACACCATTAAATTTTCTAGAAAATGTAGTTTGCTGTTTTTCTCCTATTACTAGCTTCCTTCCCTTCCACCTCTGTAAAAAGCCATAGCCATTAATATATCTGTCTTTTCTCACTGGTCGTTTTGATATAGCTGGAGGGAATTTCTGTTCTAGCTGTGATTGGAAGCTGGGACCCAGACATAATTTTAAGCCTCCTGAAGTTAAATAAAGGTCAGATTTGGAGCAGTCTAGCTATTCAGGCCCATATTCCCTTTACTCCTTACTGTGTGAGAGCAGCTCTGATTTATTAGTGTGTCATCTAGAGGATTTGCACCCTGATTCACCTCTGCCTCTCACAAACCATCCCTCTGCACTAAAATATCATCATGTGCTAAAGTGTGAAAGATCTCCTTGTCCTATTAGACTTGTCTGGTGCATCAGACCTATCTAGGCTAAAGAATGTTCATTCTTCCTATGGCCAATATTTTAGGCCTTCTTGGTCATTTCCTGATCTGCTCTGGCCTGAGATATGATGTCATGGCTCACAATGGTCTTCACACTTCAACACTACACAAAATATGTGCTGTTATCCTCGGGGAGGTGACGGGGTAAAACAAATCCTCTTGGTCAAACAACACAGAAATTATGTGAAGAATCTCCAGTGGGAAAGGGATACTAAAAACATTTTCTGCCTCTGAGGTTCTGTGGCCTCTATCTGCTGTGCAACCCATACTGATGTGTTAGTTTTAACTAAACACAGTTAAGACATTTAAAGCATAGGCAACTGTTCATAAAGAAGTTTTTTTCAAAGATGGGTTTTGAGTGCTCAAAGGAAGGCGCTTTGGAGGGTTCTCCCATGTTTCAGAAAGCACTGAAGCACTATTTTCTATAAAAAGCAGATTGTGTGGCTGTATTCTTACCCCACCTTTCCCTTACTGCTTATTCTTGCATACCTTTCCCATCCAACTTTAAAAGCAGAGCCGATAGAACCCAGTCCTGGGGGATAGAGTGAATGGATACACAGAATAAATTGCTCCCATGATCAGGAAGTTCAGAGAGACACAGATCAAACTTAGACTTTGACATTCTGCAGAGGGGCACAGCAATGTTACAGGGGTATTTACGTTCTGGCTTAAGGGTGGCACCTGGGGCCCCCTTTTAACAGTCCATGTAGGAAAGTGAGTCCAACATTTCCTACAGCCTATCAGGCACACACACAGACACACTGAACAACCCCTCCATGTGCAGCTCCTACTCAAGCCTGACTGCTCCACTGAGTACAAACTGTAAAAATGCTACTGGCAGACTGGCACACATGAAGCTGACTGCTCACTGGGAGCTGTACACCAACGGTTTTATTTGTGCAAAGAGCCAAAGCCTTCTCTGCAGCAATAGAGCTGTAACATTTATAACAGTAGAGAGTTTAGTCTCATTTAGGTTGAAAATCTTTCAAGGTTTGGACTGAAACACCTCAAGAGAGGGAGAGAGAACTGCAGCTGTACCTGTGCAGCTTTTCGACAGCAACCAGTTTCTTGGCTTCCGAATAACAGTCATATTAACTTAAGTAGCAATCTTAATTCTCCAATGACTTGGTCAACAGAGAACTTTGGTGAAAATTTCTGTTCACTTCCCCATCCATATAAGTCCATTGAAAGGGTGGGAATGACACACCTTGCCATTAAAAAGAAGCACTTTCATGAGCTGAAGCTGACACCATATGTGTAGGCGGAAGCCTTTGAACCAGTCCTCATTCTGAAGGACCGATTTAAACTCTGGGTTTTGCAGTGATCAAACTATCTTGATTACAGGAATGATTCTTTTGCCCATTGGCACAGCCCCAAAAGCTTCAGTTTTCTAGTGGCATTCAGTTGCTTAACACAAGTGTCTTTCGTCTCCGTAAATTAATTAAATTAATTTCTGTAATTAAATTAAATTAAAATTAAATTAAATTAAATTAAATTCTGTAATAAATAAATTCTGTAATGCCAGCCCATAGACACTAAACAATTTACTCCAAATTAACTTTTACAGAGTGAGACTGTAAGTAACTTGAGAGAAATCATTGCTTTCCTTAGCATCTACAGGCAGATTTAACTGCCTATCCCCGATTTCTGCTGTTTCAGAGAATGCATTTGGTGTTTGCACCCACACGGGGAAGCAGCCATGGCACTGTACATCCCCCAGCTCACACCCGGCATACACTACTCCACCCATTCCTCTTCTATCCAGACAGTGCATCCCAAGGGAAAGTGGTTGAGTCCAAAGTTCTGGGTGACAATCCTTGGTGACAAATCTCTTCCACCCCACAGTATTCACTCTAACCAGCTCAATGTCACCACAAGGGCACATGGAGCTGTGCAGCCCCTGGTGACAGCAGCTCAGGGCCTGATCCCCCCATGCTGAGGCTTTGCAGCAAGTGACTGGTGGGAATGGGAGGACCATGGGATGCCTGGTGTGACAGGGGAGGTGTGAATGTAGTGCTGACAGTGGACTTTATCTCAAGCATGAACACAGCCTCCAGCCCTGTAGCCTGAGCACCTTATCACAGCTTTAGGAGTGTTAGTTTTTGAAAGGCTTCTCACGATGCGCTGAGAAGCAACAGCTAAAATATCCCGTCCCTCTGGCCCACAGCCATGCCACCCTCCACCACAAAAGGCTGCAGCTATTTCCAGAAGCTTGGCAAACACAGTGAATATTTTCTGGGAAAACAAAGAAGGGTTGTCAAATCAAGAACAGTGGGTGATAAGAGCCCACAGCCACACTGAGTTCTCGAGAGAGAGCGGCTTTTCTAAGCTCTGGATGAAGCTGCATCCTTCCCACTGCAGCTCACCCAACCAAGGCAAGAAGGGGCTCTCTATTCACATGCAGCCTAATATGCATCCACTGCAGCATTCCAGAATGGCCACCCTGGCACAACCAACTGCTTGCAATGCTTGACATGAAGGATTTGCCCTCTAATCACAATAAGCAAGTGTCGGTATGTACAAGTGTGCAGTTGTATCTGAACTGATGAGAAGCATTGATGAAAAGGACCATAAATGTTAGCAGGAAAAGGAATACATGCATGAATCCCAAACAAAAATCAGGGTAGCTTACCTCCCTGTTCTCAAAACACAGGGACCAACCTACACTACTCTCTAGTCAGGCAAAGTCCACAAATCTGAGATATGTCAAAACTAATGGACAACTGGGATCCTGCTCCAGGAATACAAAATTGAGGTTATGTACAGTGCCTCTCTCACAGGCTGAACAAAATCTTCTGAGGGTTTTGTGGAGGACAGGCTTTATGTAATGATCACATTTTTAGTTAGTTATTTTTAGGTTCATGACCAGTCTGTTGGGGGGGGGGGGGGGAAAGGGAAGTAAACAACCACTGCAACTTCTAGGACAGATGCCATTTCATTCCTGTAGCTGTTTAGCCATTTCTAGAAATGGCTTCTCCTTCTGCATGCTCCACACTGACAAATGGCATGCAGCAATAAATAGCACAATGGGATAGTGTGACCTCTTGCCCCTTGATTTGGCTGCTTGGCAAGAAAATCTTGATCAATGGGCACTGGTGACACTATTCCCAGATATGCCAGGATGAGGTGAGTTGCAAAGAAAAACCTGGGAAGTGTTATCCCAGACAAATTGCTTAAGAAATGTCCTCCCTACACCCACCTCTTCTTACACAAACTTACATTCTGCAAAATCCTTTATGAGAGTCCAGATCAACATATCTAGTATTGAACTGAACTCAGCCATCCATATGACACTCAAACTTTCAAATGTCAGCACAACCATTCATATACCACACACATACTGTGGGCCTTCCCAAGACATGACCACTCACACACACTTCCTTGGCTAAACCCTGAAAAAGAGCCACCCAGCCCCTTGTTGTAGTGCATGTACCATGTTTTTGATTATGAAGTAATCATTTTAGCGAAACCTCTCAGTGTCTGGTCTGTTTTCTCTGTTTTAAGCAGAAGTTGCTCTCAAACTTGAGGCACATTCTCCACTCGCCAGGAGAGGTCACCACACACCTCCATAACCATGTGAAGAGCCCAGATGGGATCTCACAGGAGGGACCTTCTAGTTGGGCTAGGTAAATGTCCCAGCTCAAAACAACTGGGGATATGTCATGTCCATGCTGCCCACAAAGGGTTCTCTTTCTCTCTCCTGTCAGAGGTTAGGAAATGCAGACTAACACCACAACTTTCCTGCGTGTAGCTGCTCCCACTGAAAGTCCAGCCTTTCTGCAGTAAGGCAATAACATGTAGACAAATTAGACCTCAGTTTAAACACCAAAGGTGTCTCATAAAACACAGAGAATGAAAAATTTGGATTCTGAGCAGTTTAGTGCAAGATTAGCCTATGAATTTCTGAGATAATCTTTAGATGAGCTAAAGATCATGAAGCAAGAATGGCTGCCACAGGACTAAAAAGACCTACATGGCTTAGAACCACAGCTAATCCATGTTTCAGCTGGAGTGTATGTATTTGCACATGTAGACATTCCCACCTTTCCAAAACAAGATGAACAGATGCTGCTCATTTTGCTAGAGATGAAGCTTAGCCAAAAAAAGTTTCAGGTGAGGATTTATGGAACATGAGTACTTCTTTAGGTCTCTGCCTCTCACCAGGGTCTTGTGCCATTGCTCTGAATTCCTCAGCTTGTTTCCTGTTTGTTTGAGGATCCGTTTTAGGATCCATGTTAGGCTCTCCCCTCCCTCACTGCAGCTTCCCTGCTGGGCTTCATTAGCACCAGAGGAATGTGATAAATGTGCCTAACAAACCTAAAATTAAAATTTTGCCATCAAAACCCAATGCTCCAGAACCACCTACAACCTGCTACTAAATGCCAGCCTGGTGCCCTCCATGTCCTCAGTTGGCCTTGGCCCCTTCTTATGCCAAAGGGCTAGAGAGGAAAACATCCCCTCTTCAACCATTTGAAGAGATCAGTGAGCATTAATTGGTGAGTCCAGAACAGATCAAAGGCAAATACATCCTCGGGACCCCAGAGCAGAGTAGTGCCAGCTCTAATTCTGTCCCTTTACTGGCCTTTACCGTCCCATAGAAGGTGCTGTGGGACAGGAAGAGGAGACAGGACAGTGTGCAGTGGCCCTATGGGATGACTAGCCCAAAAGGGAAGCTCCTTCTGAGTTACCTGATAGTGAAGGCTTGGTTTATTCCCCATGGATGGGCTATCTCAGACACCAGGAGATCCCAGTTCCTCCCAGTACCACCCATCCCTAAGGCAGGGATCAAACTCTCCTCTTGGATTGTGCGGGAGCAGATGCAGCCAATACATGCCAGCTGTACCCCAGGTGAGTGAGCTCAGTCTCTGTGCTCAGTCCCTTCTCAGAATGGAGAACTGCTTCTGCAGATCCCCCATGTCCCTTCCTGCAGCTGGGCCCTGCTGTCAGCCCATCACCAAAGGCAAAGGCAGGGAAGTGCCAGAAGAGCAAAGAGAGCTCCTGCAGCTGGGCACTGACTGGCCAGGCCTGGGCTCATGGTGATGCCATGCACTGAGCCTGCATAGTCCAGCTCCAGCCCACTCGAGAGAGGGCAGGGGAGGGGGACACCTGGCAAATGCTTGGAGACCACAGCTAAATGTTAATGTCTCCATGAGGGGCCCCTGGTGCCAGCTTCCCTCGTGGACTCAGCGACCCCACTATGATGAAAGCGCTGCAGACACGTCACTGCCCTTTCAGCCAGCCAGGGAATGTTGGCCTGAGCGGCTGGGAAGGAGAGGGAGGTCACTGAGCTAGGAAGGAGAAAGATGAGTTACTGCAGCTGTGCTCTAATGATACCTACCTAAGCCTAGCTGATGTGCTATCAGTCTCAGAGCTCTGCTTCCTCATAGGATGAGGCAGGTATATCCCCAGAGGAACAGTTTGCCCTAATCCTACTCTTTAATCAGATTTCTGCTAATACAGGAGAAATATCTCAGGAAGCTGGGAAACAATTTATTGTTGGAGATTAAACACACATCAACCTGCTGCCTTCTTGATACTTCCTTCCACCGTATATGAAGGATTTGCTGAACAAGGGAACACTTCAAAAAGGGACACAAAGCCGTTTCCTACCTCAAAAACATTTTCTACTGTCCTCAGGGGTTCTGCCCTTCTTATAGGCTGACGTTTGTGCTGAAGTCTCCGTCTCAGCTGCAGCACTTCAATGATAGATCTCTGTGAATATTCAGACACTGAGTTTGATGCTAGTCTGAGCCCTGAGAAGATCTGGAATGTAAAGCAGAGACATTTGCTGGATGGCTTTCTGTTTCTAACTACTTCTTGCCACTGCACCAAATCTGATCTGAACCCAGCTGTGGGCTACCTGGACTGAAGCTGCCCTTGCTGTCTGGGTTATGCAGCACTCTCTGAAACACACTCACATGGAATGTCATTGTCTGGGGAGATGGAACATCCTTTTGTTGTGCTTATGGACAGCATCCAGCTGCAATGCATTAGGATGAGAGTCAATGACACAAATGGCAATAGGAAAAATTCCAAGTAGGTATTAGTAAATCATTGTTTCTTGAAGGTTTTCAAAATTCAACTTGACAAGGCATTGAGAAATTTCATCTAAGTTGGCTCTGCTTTAGCACAAGATTGCACCACAGACCTCTAGAAGTCCTGTCCAGCCTTAATTATCCTTTTATCAACATAGTCATAGATGGGGACTGTGCTAGTATCCAACAGTAACCAGAGAGACAATTCAGCAGAACCCCAAAACAACTTCAGAGATCTCGAGGTCCAGAAGATTTATTATCCCCATTATGCAGACCTGTGACAAGCCAATCAAAGCAACAAAACAATCCTGGGCTTTTGCACAGGAGAACAGATGAACCTGAAACTGCCCTGACCTTTTCTTACTGTGTTGTTACACTGCGAAGTACATACCTCAAACCTCTGGGATGATGATTTCATTAACTAATAAGATTAGTATCAAATGTAGTTTTCACCAACATCAACAACAAAAAAATCCCAACAATATAGTAACATCAGACTTCCCTTTCCATCACAGAGGGATGTTTATGTCGCCTAACAACACCCATTTCTAGAGACACTTAAAATTATGCCTTAAACTGATCTGCACAAGAAAAAAAACATTGAAAATATTAAACCTGCTGGCACATCACAGAATTATTTTTTCCAAGTTTCCAGGACCAACAAGTTGATACTGAAAACTGGTTTGCAAGCTTTTGGTAACTCAAATATCAGATGAAAAATGCCAGATGGTCCTTAATTTCCATTTCCTCTATGCAGATCCAGCTTGATGGCCTTTAACTCCGTGCATCACCTGTGTGCAAAAATGCATTGAAAGGGCAAGATGTATTATTGCATACTCTGGAACATTTCAGTTTTTCAGTGAAGCCAAATTTCAAGCCTGTTCTTCCTTTCAGACTGATTGCAGATTTAATATAAATTGTGCACAATAGACTGAGAAAGATCACATAAAGGAACTATTTTAAGCTGGATCCAGGGAAAGAGGAATTTCTTCCTCAACTTAAGCATTGTAGAAGTTGTCTATGCACATCAGCCTGGTTTTGGCCACACTCACAGTCATTCAGGCCAGTAACTATTGCAACTTGTCATATTTTTAATACTTGTTTTTTCCTTCTTCTCCAAATGACCCTGTTTCATCTCTTAAGTCAATAACATCATATTAATAAGTTAGATTATTATGTTATAATATCATATTGTTATGCAATAACACTCATTTCTTACACAGCATTGTTTTCTTATCCCATCCCTCTGGTTTGGTGCTTCACAGTGACAAAGGAGCCAGGTGAATGTGTTATGGATACCATTCACTTCCTGTCTCACTTTATAGTTCTCTTACAATTATTTTTCTCTGGATGAGAAGGAAAGGTTTAGCAGCCAGCCCAAGGAACTCTGAGCTGTGCTCACTCATGTACATCAGTGGCACCAAGACAGCAAAATGATGCTGCATTGCCTAAGTGGAAAATGCTCCTTTTATTCACCATCAGAAAAGAGGACTATATTTCCTCCTCCCTCCTCCTCCTCCTCCTAGGTTGATGAAAACAGATCAAAACCTCAAACCAATCCTTGCACCAGCAGGAACTCAAAAGGTGGACTTGGGAGGGGTTGGAGGAAGATATAAGTGCTGATAGCTGGAGACACAGAGCAACACTGAACAGGAGAGACTTAAGGGAAGAGGAACCAGAGACATCAAACATGAATCTGAAACTTATTTTTTGCCCTGGATTCCTTGTGCTGCTTATTGTCGGTCAAAACCAGGCAGGGGCCAGATCTATTTCCAGCTTACAGGTAAGTGACTGGCTGCTCAATAGAGCTGAAAGAAGCTGATGCTTCATTAGGAATTAGACTTGTCAGATGAGCTCTGTTACTTCCAACCCCAGCTTAAAGAGACATCATGACAGGAATGCTGAGATGGGCAGACACAGATTTATTAAACGGCGGAAACTAAAGTCATTGATCACTGGATTTTAATTTCTAATCACATGAGGCAATTGAAAGGAAAATGTCTGGGGGTTTTTCCTGTGGGTTCAGTTAGGAGATTGTACATTTAGGGTCATCCTGTGACTCACTGAAGCAACAAGCTTTTGGAGTAAAAGACATTATTCTGGAAGGACTGTGATCTAAAGCCCTAGAGCAGTCACCTGCATGCTCCTCCTTGAAGCCCCTGGTTTTAGCTGAAAAAGGAATTATGGGTTGTACCTGCAGGATCTCCTCCTCAGCTCAGTTGTGCTGCAACACAGCCCCTGCTTGTGACTACCAGGTGTAGAATATAAGAAAAAGAGAAACCTATGTGTATTTGTTCGTGCAGGAATTCCAAGTTATTATAAAACACATTTCATTTACTGTACTAGGGAGCTGGCATTGCCACATATGAAGTAACCTCCCAGCGTGTAAAGAAATGTGTAATATAATCCTTCAGAACCAATTTCAGCATGTCTCCTGCCATTGCATTAACTCTCTTAGACATCAACTATTTTTTTCTTGATCCTTATTCACAATTTATCAGGCCTTTTTCAATTTTTTCACAATTTATCCCACATGCCCAGTTCCAGGAAAGACTTAACTGGCAGTCTGGCAGCTCAGAAATATGTCCTCAGACTTAGCACTGAGTATGGCTTATATGGAAATAATGAGAGTTCCCCAAACTTCTCCTTCTCCTCTCTTCCCTTTCCACCTTCTACTCTTCCCTTTTTCCAGAGTCTGTCCAAATTGTTAGATGAGGACCTGGAGCATCCTCCGGTCTCAGAAGAGGGGGACCATGAGCAAGATGACCTGATCCCAGCAGGTGTCTTTGATCAGCAGGACACTGAACTCCAGTGGATCCAAAACAGCAGGGACCAGCCCGAGAGCATGTCCATGGGTGACGGTGCAATCCAGAGATTCTTCAGCGACCTCCTGACTTTATCCCGTAGATACCAAGGCAGAAGCAAAAAGGGCCTCTCCAGGGGCTGTTTTGGTGTCAGGCTAGACAGAATTGGGTCACTGAGTGGACTGGGATGCTGACTCTTCACTATGGTAAGAGAAAGCCAGAGGCTGCTGGTCTGTGTATTCGTGTATAACTTGCAGAAATATGCAAAAGAGCAGAGTTAATTGAACTTCAAGGAAATGGTGCCTTAAAGTAACTTTTACCCTCCTACCAAAACACAGTTTACTATTTCACCTTCCTCAGAATTCACTGTCTTCAGATATAGACTTAAAACCTGTGAATGCCACACCTCTGCTTTACCTACTTTCCCTCCTTCCTCTGAGTCAGCTGTAAGCATTTAATCTTGTCTTAGAAGATCAAAGAGGTTTTTCACTAGCTCCTCAGGGATACTTGCTTCAAACCAAACAAACTCTAAGCAGAACAGTGGAGTGAAATCTGCCTCTAAGAACAGTAAGAAACCAGTTAACTTCCATGTGTGAAATCCTGTACACTTCTCTTCCTATTACTTATTCCTCTTCTTTATTGACAGGACTGACTTTGGGGTTTCAAAGCACCTCTTGCCTTTCAGTGAGATATTCAGCTCTTTTTCATTGGCCCCACCAATCCATCTACTACATGATATATTGAGCAAATGCAGCCACCTCTTCCCTGATATACTCAGCCAACAGAACACACCTTTGCTGTACTGCCTGTTTGTATCAGCATAGTTATTTGTGAACATCTATCTGAAAATTAATTACAGAAAACTACATTTGTACTGTTTGTTTACTGAATGTATAAATGAACAAGTCTCATTATGTCACAGCTAATAAACTGTTTTCCATAATGTAATGAATTTGCTTCAAGGTTTGCTGTGTGATTTGTTCATCTTTCGTTCCTGAAACAGAGCCCTAGTTTGCAGTTAGACACTAGAATTCAGGAGCATTTCAAAGGGCTGCTGTTTGGTAAACAGAAACCAGGATACAAAGCCCCATATCTCTGACCCACAATTTGAACGAAGGGCAGCTCTCTTAGCAGACATCACTAGAAAGCAGTGACCTTGCATTTAGATCTGCCACTGATGGAGGAAATAAAATTTTTCTTAGTAGTATACCTCATCTTATTTTAAAAAAAGCAAAAAACTCCCAAACAAACAGACAAAAAAACTAACCCCAAAACAGTACTACGCTTCTTTGAAGGAAATTCAAAGGCACCCTACTCTTCCATAGGCAGATCCAGGTATTTCAAAGCACTGAGAAGAAAACTGAAAAACATATCCTGAAAGCTGAAGGCTTCTTTTTTAAACATTCTTGGTTAGGTCTTATGTTGTTTGATAGTTAATCTGTTTAGGTTAACTTTAATAACAAAGCAGTAGCAACTGTGAAAATGCCCTGAACAGATACTTGTTGCCATTTACATAGACAGCCCTGAGTAAAATCTTTCCAATGACGGATTAGTCCATAATGAATTTACTACACTCTGTATTGCCTTTCCTAAGAAAAAATCAGAAGAAAATTAAGATTTTCACCAATTAAATAAAGAATAAAGTCCAGAATGAAAACTGTGTTATTCTTTCATCTTCTAGCATAATTCCATCCCAATAGCTAGTCTATATGTGCCTTAAAACCAACTATTTACTTAGGCTAAGAAGAAGCAGACCTGCTCCCCCCTGCTTGGGGGAGCTTAACAGAAAGCATCCAGCTTTCTTAGAGTCCCTCTTCAGGTGTGCTACCCCAGGGCTGGCCCAGGGGCAGCCCATGTGGTGGAAAGGTTAATCCACACAGCCCACAGACATCAGGGTGTCAAACAATGTAGAACCAGTATCTGGTGACAGCTGGTGCTAATGGGAAGGTTACAGCCTCCTTTCTAATAATCCTGAGTCTAAAGCTTGTCCCCAGCTTCCAGTAACTCTAGAGCAGGGATGTTTGCACAGACATAAAGGCTTCTTAATGTTGAAATTTCACTGAAAACCCAGTGAAGGACAAGTGCAACTGAAGTTTATTTGCAGAAAAATAACAGAGGTCAGAGGAGGTTGAAGTCTGAGCTGTGAGCACTTGTGAACAGAATCCTACAGAAGATGAATAAGAAACAGAGCAGAGTTTCAATTACAGAGGCCGAGCTGGTAATGTGCTATCCCATCACCTGGCATTTTGTGGGAACATTTAAAAAAGGCACTTTTCTGAAAGCAAGAACAATTTATTTCACATAAAAGGCTCTATAATTAGATCCTCAGGACTGAAGCCAGGTGTGTTTGTACTTTAGGTAATTTGCTGGGTTCTATTAGCATTTAAATAATCAAGGCTAAGCTTTGAAGTGAGGATGCCAGTCAGATGGGAGAAGCTCATCTCTACCTGTGCCGTTTTCATCTTTGCTAAGCAGCAGTGCATGAATTTACTGACCAGGGTTACAGAAGTTGCTAAGGAGAAAAGCCTCCAATAAAAGTACTCCTACACGGAAAGAAACATACAGATATCTTTCTCAAATATGTGTGCTTTTGGGGTGCCTGAATTGAAGTAATGTTAGGTAGCAATCAAGAATTGATCTCAACCAAGACTCACTTCTGGCTAGCTTATTTAGAGAGGGCCAGTTGTGTTTATTCTTGATCATCACACAGATCCTGTTCAGTCTCACTGCTTTATCCCTTTCCACGCCTGTCTGTCTTCAGTACACACAAAATTGAGGATAATGCACATCCTCACCTAGATCTGCTTTCATTCTCTATCAGCAATAACCCTCTCACCTGACGTGATCTTCCTTCATTCAGATACCACGCTTTCAAAACACATATCTCCTTTCTCTGCCAGGTTCTTCTTTGCTGTGTTGCTTTAAACAAAACCACTTGCCAGCTGTTAAAACAGCTGGATGCAAAAACCACTGTCCCACACGCGTTGATATTGCTGGTTTGCTTCCATTCGAAGCAAATGAAGAGGGCAGAAAGCAAAGGCTTAGTGAAATTGCTTTAATATTACCCAGGCAGTGAATGAAAGGACCCTGTCTGCTGTTCTGCCTCTTACAGAGAGAAGAGTTACAAAGGTAAGGGTTTGGTGACAATGCCGGAGTACCATCATCAGAGAAACTTTCAAAGAAGGAAAATCTCCTAAACCCAAGTCTCAGGACATGGTCTACTCACATGGCACAAAAATTTGTATACAGAGAAGAAAAAGCTGTTGTCCCAAGAGCTGCTGCAGACAGATGAACATTTTCAGTTCCTCCCACTTGTCTCCCCCACAGAGAAACGATTCATGCCTCAGCCCCTTGGAGGGGAAATCAACTTAGCTCTCAGCTCCCGTGTGTCTGAGGCAGAGCAAATAGGCTGAAAGTCCAAGGTTCTTTCACTGCATCAACTCCTACCTAACAGTGATGGAGAGCAGAGGGAGAGGAAATCACTGGGAAAATGGGTGCTGCCATGATGGGAGATGACTAAGGGCAATTCTCTCCCTCTTGAGCATCTGCTGCACTCAGAAGACCCCCAGGTCCTGGAGGGTGACCTCTGGGGGCAGTTGCAACCAGTTCCCTTATCGAAGCCAGAGGGCACAGTGCAGCACTTCGGCTCCTGCAGGGATCTGGCAGGAGGCAGCTGAGCTCCCTCCGGACAGAGTGGGGATACAAGGAGAGGCATCCATGGGCAAGGAAGCAATACAGTATCGAGACGATGATAGGGATAGGGATAGGGACAGGGACAGGGATAGGGATAGGGATAGGGATAGGGATAGGATGCAGCTCCCGGCTCTCTGCTGCGGGGCCTCGCTGCTGCAGCTCGTTATGCCGTGGGCAGGAGAGCAGGCGGCCGGCGAGGAGCTCAGTGCTGAGCTGCGGTCCCTGCAGGCACCGGGGCCGGGGCTCCCGGGGCGGCCAACCGCACCCGTCCCGCGGGGGCAAAGTGGCAGGAGCGGTGCTCCCTATCCCTCCTCTCCTCCCCTCTCCAGGACTTTCTGGAGTCGCTCCGGCAGCTCCGGGAAGAGGAAGGGGAACCGAGCCGGCGAGACGAGCCGGTGGCCGGGGCTGAGGACGGCGGCTCCGAGTGGGAGCTCCCGGGGGCGGAGAGCGGCCGGGCGGGGACTCCGGTCCTGGCCCCAGACGTCCCCAGCCAGCGGAGGGATAGAGCCAGTGGAGGAGCCGCCTGTCCTCCCTCAGACGGAGGCACTCTTCCGCCTGCTTTGGGACGAGGATGGAGAGGACCGGCGCGCAGACGGGGCTGGGATGCTACCAAAGCTGGATGCACAAAGCCCGTAGGTGCCGGGACGGAGCACGGCAGGCCGGGGCAGCCACCGGGAGCTGCTGCTGTCCCCGGCTGAAAGCCTCCGAGCGGCTTCCCCCGCAGCTCTCTGCACTTCTTTCACAGGTTTCTGGAGCAGATGGAGAAGCTGAAGCCGGGACCGGCTCCCAAGAGCTTCCTGAGTCTCCAGGCCGGCGCTGAGCAGCCACGCCACCAGGCTGCCCTCGGACTCGCCACGGCAGTGGGGTATGGAGCAATAAACTTTTTACAAAGCCTACACTGCCTTTTTTGAGTGGGGGTTTTTTTTTCGGTCACGGTTTAGCAAATGGTCAGAGGATACAGAAATCCCCTCCAGAGCGCTCCTCTCCCTCTGCTCTAAGGGTCGGTCCTGACCCTGGCCAGAACATCCCACCCGTTCTGGACAAGCCTTTTGCTGGAGGGTCGCAGCAGCAGGAAGGATGGTGGTTGCAGCCTGTGATGTCACTATGTCAGTGACCCTCCACGCTCTACTGAAGTGGCACTGCCAAGCACCGCTGCCAGTTCTGGGACCGTGGCAGTGAGCCGGGATGCCTTTCCCGATGGCTTCACTGCTGCTACCAGGGAATCCTCCCAGGAGGTGGGCACTGGGCTCGGGGTTAACTTCACGTAGTGTCCTACACACACCCCTGTGCCATGGGCTAAGCCGCTGGTATCAGTGCCAGGTTTGACACGGCAGACCGGCATGGTGGGACCTCTAAGGCCAGAGGGGCTCCATCGCTTTGAAAATACACCTGGCAGGGGCTGCCGGTGCAGGCGAAGGGCCGCGAGGGCTTCAGCACCCGGGACAGACGCCAATCGCCCCGCACGCCGAGCGCCGGCCTCGCCGGGCTCCCCGTGCCTGCCTGGGGCTCCCTGCAGCCTGCACTGAGCCTAGAAAGTCCAGCAAAGGAAGGGGCAGCCACAACACAGAGATAATATATGCCGATCACGAGGAGAAACAATCCATGTTTAGGATGAAAATTAATTTCTCCCCTTGGAAAAAGTGAGGCACCACTTAATTGCAGTATGGCCACTCCAGACATTTTTACATTTCTGTTTTGATTCTTGTCTGATGGCCTCATCTCTTCATTTCCTTCTCAATCTAGCTGAAGTGCAAGGAAAGAGAACCTGGGTGGGGTGTGGCATAGTTTTGGCAAAGGTTTTGTCATTGGGAGATGAAAGGAAATCAAATCCAGCCTCTTCCTGAGAACAGGAAGCTCTGTACAACCAGCTCACACTCCAGCACAGAATGGCAGTAGGAGAATGGACATCACTGGAAGGATGTGCAGCAGATTAGGATGTGCAGGGCAGCACTCAGGGCAGGTCTATCCATCAGCAGATGGAACCCACATGGCACCAGCCCCCAGGTTTACGGTCCTTAGCCTTACAGGGCTGAAAAAGAAGGACATAGAATCATCTTGCTGGGGAAGGGGCAGTGTCACCTCAGCTGAGCTCTGTCCATCCTCCTCATCACAGGATCCACACACAGGCTGCCAGCAGCACCCTTGGTGCTCTCCCTCTCTGATCTGATCAACCAGAGCTGCTCTAATGGAGCCTCATGTCCCCACACACCACATCCCATCTCATACCCCGGGATGCGGGGGAAGTGTGCCAGATTCCCAACCCTAAAAGAAGTCACAGTAAGCGTTTTAGAAGAACGTGCTGCCCTGTTAAGGCTAATATTTTACAAGGAAAATGCCCAGCTGAGCATGGGCAATGCCTAGACCTTGACTCTCCACTGCTGGGCTATAAAGCCTAAAGTTCATATTAATTTACCAGGGTGATGACACTGAGATAAACAAACAAGTGAGTTTTAGTGCTTTAACAATGATGAGCTGAGTTCTGACATTTCATCCCCCATTTGCTTTGGCAGAACTGCAAGATGGATAACTGAGGGCAGAATTTAGCTGTGAAAATACAACAGCTACTGTGACAGGAAGATATTTTATCCCATCTCTACACTTCACTACATTGTACACAAAATGGAACACAAAAACTCCCTGTCTTAGAAAAGTATTGTCGAGGCTGAAGTCATGCTGCTGCATCTTATTTATCTGCCATAGAATACAGAAGATGAAAAGGAACAAACCAGTAAAGAAAGGAGTATCTCAGGGCCTGACTTAACGACTAAAATCCTGGAAAATTAGATTGTTTCACGGGGACAGGTCACTCAAAGCAAAATATTTCACATCTGAGATTAACATTGTGTCCCTCAATTTCTTGCTGCTGGGTTTGTGCCCCAGGAGTTGCTGTACAAAACAAAACAGACACAAAGGAAAACTCAGAGCAAGCTACAAAATTTTTTTTACAGAGAGAGCACTAGAGAATACTTAGTGCATGGAGGGGTATGAAAGGAAAGAAACAAAAAATACAACAATAACAGATGCTAATTATCTTAAATTGGACACTCAAAATTAATGAATAGTTCTGGTTTATCTTCTCCCACTTTTGCAGTTTACAAAACAAAGTTACACCTTGGCACAAACAAACATACACACACCAAGAGCAGCAGGAAGAGAATATTTGTTACTAATTAATGAATTATACAGACACTGCAGTATAGAGTGTTAATTTAAAAAAAGAAGCTATCAGGATCCTAGTTCTTTTTTAAAAGCATAAAATAAGAAAGTGTTGGAGCACACAACAATACAAAAAACTAGTATTGCCTCCATATTCTGAAAAAATAAAGCATTGAGGAAAAACAGAGAGCTCTTATAATAAAGGGCTTCATCAGAACATACACAGAGTTGGGCTGACTTCGGGCTATCTTAGGAAAAAGTAGCATTTGAGCGTGACTTCACAACCTTGAGAATGTCCCTTCCAGTATAATTTTGGTAGCTGATCATGTGAACAGTATGTGCACATGTTTGTACATAAACACCATGTTAGACATTTAAGACATGGGAAATACTTTACCATTCTATTATTATTTTGAAAGTGTACTCAGGACATTCTTTCAAGATCTAAGTTCATATGAAGAGCCAACAAATTAGTACTAGACTGACATTCAACTTACTCATACATTTGCTGCTGTTTCAATTTAAAGTAACAAGAAACATTAAGAAAATGCAAGAAAAGCCATTGCTCCATGATCTAGAACTCTCTTGCATTTCTGTAGAAAGATTAATTTTTAGTTGTACTATATGCACAAAGACACCAATGGAAGAGGAATTTGAAGCAATTCTGTACTTTTTGTAATTTCTCATTTAAGAATAGGCAGTTTCTAGCTAAATTTAAAATATTCAGCACTTAAAGAAACAAATAAATACTTTTTGGTTTTATTATATTACATTAAAGATTTTTAACTCCTCACAAAACACACATATACACAAATTCATCCATTCTTCCTTTGGGACAGATTCTGATGTCTTTCTGAATAACACCAAAAGCCATCTATTCAAGTTCTCATCGAGCAAGTTTCTTTCTTGTATGAAGGTTAAAGAAGATTATTGCTGAATCTGGCTGCCTGTTTTTAAAATTTTATTGATGAAGATCAATCCTTACCATCGATGCTTAAAGAAATCCCACTATTTAAACATTTGGCTGTTAACAAACACTAGTGTTTTTCAGTGGTGCCGAAACTGGTTGTCGCAGAGGGCTGGAGGCACTCGCTGTCCCTACAGTCAGTCTGGACTGAGGTGCAGATCGAGGTGCTGCTCTTGTTGGTAACGCACAAATACAAAGCCTCAATGGTGAAATCACCTGAATAGCAATGGGAAAAGAGAAGTGGCCCAAATCTGGGATTTTCAGCACACTCCGTGGTATGCAGTGGCCGCACATATTCCATATATAGAAGGAAAGTGTGCACAATACTCCAGGTGTCCTAAAAGTCAATTTATCTTCATTCTTGACTCTTCACCAAATAGTCATCTGAAAGCTTGTTGTTCCCCCTGTAAAAGGCAATTTCCTTATGGAAATCTTCTAACTGAGCAAAGTTTAGAGCCGTTTCAGGATTGTTTCCCATCTCTGTAAATCTGACCATAGGGGTCTCTTGAAAGAGAATTGCTAAGAATTTCCAACTGGACTATGTAATCACAGCGCCTGGTATCTAGAGGAGGGGGAGTGACATGAAATCACTGACTTGTGACATACATTCCTCAGCAACAGCAGCTGCTGCCTAATGACAGCTAATAAAGGGAATCTTCCCTTGACAGAGCTGCATGCCTGCAGTGGGACTGGAATGTGCCCAAGATAAACCCACTGATAACCTAGGAAGCAGGGATCACCCAAAGAGTATAAAAGACAAGCTTCCAAAAAGAGACGACAGGACAAGTCAGAGAGAGACTTGAAGGGACATCTCAGAAGAAACCGCTTGAACTTCCCTATTCCCAGCGAAGCCAGCGCCATGGACACTAAGGGCTCATTTTTCTATGGCTTCCTCTTGCTGCTGCTCATCCAGCTCCAGTCCAGCAGAGCCAACCCTATCTACAGCCTCAGCCCTGCCAAAGAACTGGCCAGCATGGAGGTGAGGACTCTCATTTTGCAAGGTTAAACTTTTGGGGTGCTTAGCTGAGTGTGAGGTAGTGCTTTGCCTTCCTTTTGCATGATCAGACCACAATAACCACATCAGCCATCACATGCCGGGGGACAAAGCCTCAGCCCTTCAAAAGGGTTCAGAGAAGCTCTGTAGGGCAATATCCTCCCGCGTTAGGTTCACCCAAGCCTTCTGGGCAGTAGTGGGAACCACAATTGTGATATTGTAGGATGTCTTCTTCGGGGTTTTGGTTTTCTTTTAAAGATATATCTTCCTGGGAGAAAAGTTCCAGGGAAGGAAAAAATCATCAGAGTAGCTCCATAAGAACAAATAGAAAACTTTGAGGTGGGGTCCTGTCTATCCCGCTAAATGGCAGAACAGTGACGCAGGGCAGCCATATGGCTCTAACTTTGTGAATTTGAGAGATCTGGTTGCATATGGATGAGCAATGAGCCGGTAAAGTGGAGCACCCAAAGACCAACTTTTAGAAATATTACTAGAGGAATAATATAATAATTTAGCATGGCTCATCCAGCAAAGCTGCCAGAGCTATAAAATTACCAGCTAAGAATTTTAACAAATAATAGAAGAAAATCCATTGTGACAGCACAGTACAAGCTTGAGACTCTGACAGAATCTAACAGCTCAAACCTTTCCTTGGGCTGGTACCAGTGACCAACTTCTCAAAGCTGTTCTCAGGCCCTAAGAACAAACTCCCTGAGCTGGTAAGGAGAGTTGAAGCTCAAACTGTCTCTGGGCTGTTTCCAGCAACCAGAAAGAGTGGCTTCCAAATGCAGTCACTGTCAGGCAAGCCATAAGGCTCATTCCCCTCTATTCAAATTCTAGAGATGGGCAATTACATTCCTCTAAGTGGGTGAGCTGACCTTGAGGAGGTTATCTGAACCCAGTTACACAAAGCTTTACAAATTGCAGAGAATGGTACCCAGGAAGCAATCACACAGCAGGCATGAATTTACCATACAGGTATTTTCAGCTACTTTAGGGAACAGCAATCCTGTAACCCCTGGGGCAGAGATTAGTGAAAACACCAAAAGCTTCTCCAAGTGATGTCCATTGAAATAGCCAGGGGTGACAAAGCAGCAACTTCTGAGAACTGTGGGAGTAGGCTATGTGGCTAGAGGTTCTCTCAGACTGTGTACCACTGGTGGGCTGAGTGGTATCTCCCTGTGCAACCCATATATTGCATTTTCTTCTCTGCCGAGATGTCTTCTAACCTTGCCAGTAAGATATACATGGTGGCAAGCAGCTTCATTCAGTTCACTAGCTGAAGCTGTACCTTCCCATAGATGGAATTACTGTGACCAGGGATAGAATGCAGAGGACAGAGCCCAATGACCACCAGTAAGGTTGGGATCCAACCTGTCAGTCTCTCTAGGGCGGGCTATGGGACCATCAATGAATGCAGAACAGAATGACTGGAAGAGTTAGCAAATGACCACAAAACAAGGAGTTTTATTAATTTAATCCTTCTCTTACAGGCTCTGCTGGAGAGACTGGAGGATAAGTTTGCAATGATCGAAGCCCTGGAGTCCAATCCTGACCTGCAAGAACCCAAAACCCAGGAGGAGATCCTGTCGGAACTCGTCGATGACAGTGACAACCAGAAGGCTGAGCACAGGCTTGCACCCAACACCCCTCTGTCCTACAGAGATCCCTTCCTCAAGAGACTGAGGGGGCTGCAGACGCCCAGGATGATGAGAGATTCCGGCTGTTTTGGGAGGAGGATTGATCGGATTGGCTCCCTGAGTGGGATGGGCTGCAATGGTGAGTCCTGTCTAAGCCACTTCACTGAACAGCACAGACCATGTCCATGCCATAGGACAGGGGAGGAGCAGCTTCTCATTTAAGTCTTTAGGAAGACACAGTTTGAGAATGGAATTAATTTAAGCCTAGTATTTTAAACTAGTATTGTTTTTTAAAAGCACTGCTGACAATGGTGACACGTACCAAGACAGAAACAGATTCTAATAACATTTATTTCATGTTTGGTTTGCAGGTTCCCGGAGGAATTAGGATCAACCTCCCTATCCCCTGCTCTGAAGAATGCTTTACAGTACCCCTTCCTCCCAAGGTGAAAGCCAGATGCTTTCTAAGCTCTTTAACAGAAAGTTATTCCTATTTTTATTTATTTATTTATTTATTTATTTGATGTTTTTTAAAGAACATTTCTTATGCTAGCACCAAAAGACCATCTTTAAATAAAACTAACACATTAGATATCTGTGCTGGACCTCTCTCCTGTCTGTTGCATTAAATTTTCTTGTATTTTCCTGAAGTAAAAATCTTAAGTTTTATTGATATTCTGGTACCCACAAGCCTGGATCTTACTTACATGAGACAGAAAAATCATGAACTTGGTAAAAATGAAAGTGAGTTTTTCACTAGAAGCTTTTCCTCTGCACTAAGAAATGCTAACAGATTAGCAAGGGAAAAAAACTTGTTTAACATTGAAAGACCATCATGAGTCTTCCTATAGACAGGAACAAATAAAATATTCAGTAATAAGAGAGTCCTTCTGCTGGTTTAGATTATTCAGTCACAGGAATTGCCATAAATGCCTCATGTAAGCAAAATTTACATGAAAAGAAATAAGAAAAATCATAACACTCCACAAGTTTCAAGATAACCAGAGGGAGGAAAGGGAATTCATTGTATATGCTTTCTAGCACTGACCAAATAAAGGTTATGAGCATCAACAGAAAGATACATCATTAACTGTGTCTTGTCTCACTCTACACGTGGCTGAGATGCTGATTCTGAGAGTTTCTTGAAGGATCCTCAAAGGGTTTGAATACTATCATGATATTCCTCATGAGACAGCAGGTGGGATCAACTCAACTACAAAGCAGCTTGTACAGAACATTTATCACTTTCTGAGAATGGCCCCTCGCAAAGCTTTTCTAACGTGGCTAATGGGAACACTGGGAATCTGAATAAGGTTTACTTAACCTTAGTTGCTAGGTTTCGCAACTAGGAGCTGAACTTGACCCAAAACATATTCTAGCACCCCAACAAAGAAGTTAATATTGCCAAAACCACATTCAGTCAGCATCCCAAGGAACAAAGAGCTTGGATCCCCATGTGAGCCCCAATAATGGCATCAAACCCAGCTCAACCCAACTGTCCTGTGATTGACTGCACGTACTGCTAGGAACTGTTATTTTGAGCACCTCAAAAGTCTCATTCCCAGAATCTCAGTGCATTCCCAGTCTCATTCCCCTGTACCTGAGTACCCTGGAAAGCTTGTTCAGGGCTTAAGAAGGCAGCACCAGGACAGGCTCAGCTGGAACAGTCCAATTCTGACTTTGCTTATGCAAATGCACATGGGGACAGAAATACTAGCTGGTAAGGATAATGTATTGGAAGGCAGGTGTTCCAGAGCTGCTGACAAGAGCTCTCAGAGACCACAGCTCCAGGGAAAGGGTAAATTCAAGTGCACACCCCTCCTGCACAGGGCCAGTCACAGCTAAGGCTGCAACACTTGATTAGGGCTCATGTCACACATCACATTTCTGACAAGCCACTCTCCCAGTCACTCTGCACTGCTGACATTGGCCTCCAAGAGGGATCTGTGTGCTCCACACTGGGCCTTGCGATTCTTTCCTAGGGAAGAAGGGCAGAAGTCTGATCTGAGGGAATAATTTTGCTCCACTCCAACAGTAAAGCAGAGACAGTGCGATACATATCCTCTCCTTTCAGCAGCACCAGGGACTGTAGCTGCAGATAAAATACTTTGTGGAATAGTGTCCACACAGGTTTCCCTGATAGGAGAATAAATTCCCAGGTTAAGATTCCCGGCAGCATCCATGAGATGTCTCTGCACTGAACACTACAGTGACTTTGCAGTTACTCAATTCCACAGATCAAGGGGATGTGAAGTCACCCTTTGGGGAACCCTTGTGGGGACAATGGGGCTTTGTCTTCTTAAAAGGCTTTCCAAACACACCCACTGCAGCACAATGGGTATATGCAGGTGGATCCCTCCACACCAGCAGGGAGACAGTCTGACTTCCCCTGTGCTGCTGGAAGTAAAAACAATCCACGTACTCTAACAATAGCTCTTGCTGGAGCTGAATTTTACCCAGTCAAGCACAACTTGCACAGACATTGTAAACTGTCTCTCCCTGTCAGCCCCTCAAGGCACAAAACACTGATTAGTTCAGTGGATTGTGCTAAAAATGGCAAGAAGAGGCAATGCTGCCTGATTTAAAGCCAGGTTGGTCCAGTATTAGCAGCAAGCCAGTTCCTGGTGGAACAAGTCTGTATTGGCTTGCAGATAGTATGTTAATAGACCATGTGGTCTGGGAGAACTTAATTAAGGGTAAGCAATCGAGGAAAAAAGCATCTCTGACTAGATTTTTACTGCTACTCCCATACACACACTAAGCTGTAAAGCACCCTCAGGGAAATCTCACAGCCGGGTCAGAATAGTGCTGCACTCAGAAGCAAGCACTGTGAAAAGCTGAATGGAAGAAACTCGACACTAATCAGCTCTACAGGCAAAGAACATCACCCCCAAGCACAGGCAAAGCTGCCACTGTGGCTGTGAGAGCTGGATCAGAGAGAGCAAGGGACAATATTGGGAACAGCCATCATGTAAATGAAGAAATATCCCAGTGGGACCAGAGAAAGACCAGGCTAACACCCTCCACACAGCTATAATGACATTTGCCACCTCCTGCCCTGCTAGGCTTCATTCTAACTTCCTAATGGCGTTTGGCAGTAGCCATGATTGGCAGTGCATAATTCAGCAGCTTGCTTTTCTTCGGACTCTGAAACACAGTAATTCCACTAGTATGCTCCATGCACTCTGTAAGGCATGAGCCTTGTTTGGAATAGGGGTCTGCTTGGCGTGGGGTATACTTGCAAATTAGATTTTCAGACGCTCACTCAGACACTGCACTATCCCTACCTAGGTGTCCCACTAAATGAAATGCTTCCATTGAAATTCAAGCTGGCAGACAAGAATAACAAGAGGAGCTGCCAGCACTGCTTGGTTTCTCTAAGAAATCATATGTGACGTACAGAGCACACGCCCTCTGCTGCTGCAGGGAGATGTGGAGCTGTGCCAGTTCACATCCCAATCTGGCCACAGCCAGCTTGCTTGATTTACTTGGCCTGAATCTTGGCCCCTAAAGGCCTTTGCTGATTGACATCTGCTTGATAAGTGTGTCCCACACTTTTATGTGGGAAGGAAGGAAAATTTGTAAGACCTTCCCCCTCTATTACAATCTCCTGACTGCTCTCTGGGAAAACCAGCACAATCCAGTACAGAAAAAGCAGAGTGGGGACGAGGGGAAGTTTACGAAAACAGAAGGTGGTGGGAAGGCAGCTAGAATCAGGCCTGCTATGCTGGGAATTGGGAGGATAGAAAAGAAAGATAAAACTGATGTGTTAATTTGGCCATCCCAGAGAGATATTCTCTAGTACAGGCATCAAAGAGCTGCTGGGGGAGTCAACAAAGGTCTCAAGGTTGTCATGTCTTATCTGTTAGTCATGAGTTTTCAACACAGTATTGTTTTCTACTGAAACTGGCACATATAGGTTCCAGTCTCTGCTCCAAAATGCTTAAAGGATCAGTAAGATGTGTGTTAAACCATACATAGCCCATACAGCACTTGAAACAGCCTGGAGAAAGGGACATCCTAGTCACTTCTAAACCGTGATCTCAATGTCCGAACCTCACCGACAGACTCCCCGCCCTTCCCAGACAGCAGTGGAACTCACTGACATCCCAGCTCCCAGTAAGCCTTTTCACACACTGCATTTGAACAAACAGTGGATGCAGAGGAGACTTGAGTGTATCCCACTGCCGCTGAAAAGCCCTTCAGCACCCTGGACAAGAAGAGCAGCTTCACTCTCTCCTTACATCCCTGCACAGCTGAAGCTCCAGGCAGCCATTCTCTGTTCCTTCCAGTGCATGTTGCACGATCCACACCTGGGAATGCACCAGCCTGTATGGGAATGTACACACCTGTATGGGAATGCACACACATTGAAGAGGCAGCTTGTATCCTGCTAGCAAAGCAAAAATTTAAAAAATAATAATAATCTCACTGAACACCACTAAATTTTTCTGCTAGAGCCCCAGTGTGCCGTTACATGGACAATGACACATGGTTGGATTCAACGAATCTATAACCTTCTCCCATTCCCTCCTATGTTGCTGCATTTATGACCAAAGGCAGAACAGAGCTGAAGCAGAGTTCCCCAGCCCTTTCTCCTGATGACTCCTTCCTACCCTTGCTAGGCATCCTTCCTATTCCTTGCTCAGTTAAGACCACTGTGGCACTTGTTTAGCTCCCCAAACCAGATTTTCTGCCATTCCCTTCCAAGAGATGGTTTTACCTATCTCAGGCTTTTCCTGGTATTACATATCCACCAAGGGAGAACCAGAGGGCAGGAGCCAGACAAGCTGCTGGCTAACTCTGTGTCAAGAGTGCCTCAGAGAGTTACTATATGCATCCTGTACAACACAGCCCCCTGATCCACAGAAACATGGAAAGGCAGTGCGCTTTTTGGGTCAGATATTTCTACAGTGCTCAAAGACTACACTTACATTTTTGGCCTGTAGGCATGTGATGAAAGCTCAAAAATTGTCATAAATTCTTTTCCGTAAGGCAGACAGCAGGACAGAGCAGGAAAGGTAGCCACAAACTAAATAAACTTTAAAGATGAAATTAACATCTTTCACATCCTGGAGAAGCCAACTGTAAAACAAGAGGTGCCACACTGTATTCTAAACCTCTTTCATTAACTTACTGGGAGGAAGGTGAGTTCTCAGGTAAGAAAAGCAGCACAATGTGCACAATTTAGCTCCTAATCAAACATGGCAATTCCCTGCTTTGAAACAGCTGCTGTGAGAGAACGTAGAACAGTGTTCACAACCTAAAGGATCACAGCCATTCCTCTCTGCCTACTCTAAGCGCACCTTCTGCACAAACTATTAGATCCAGACAGCTCATAAATAGCAACTACCTAACTACCTCAAATCATGCTTTTGGATGTTGCCATGTTCTACTAGTTTTATTATCATAAAGGGCAAAAATAAAGCAATGCTAGAAACATCAAAAGGGCAAAAATAATACTAGAAACATCAAAGGGCCTTGAAAGTGCTGAAGGAGACACACAAATATTTTACTCTCAGACATGTTACGGTTACATGAATACTTCCCAAGTGCCATAGTTCAAATAAAAATATATTCATACAAATTAAAAAAAATACAATTTATATACACACACCATGGAATTAGCTTACATCATTTCATAACAAAAAACAGTGCAAAAAAAAAACCCCCAAAAAATGGAAAGGTAAGTTGCTACCATTGGAATGGCTCACAGTAATTAATAATTCAAAACTGCATAATTAACACTGCACAGGAAACCGTGAGGCAAGGGAGAAGGCCCCAGACTAACCCCCTAACCTTGCCAGCAGAACTAATCCAGTTCTGGATTATTTTTCCCTTAGTGGTGCTCTGTTAAAATGTTACAGGCATCTATGTTAGAGTAAGTTTCTTGGTAAATCACTAAGCAACTAGAGCCAGGGTAGAAGCAGTAAGTGTGTTGTAAGAAAGGAATTAAGTAACTAAAGTGTGAGAACAAGACTGATTCAACACAACTCCCTTGGCATCAGTCCTCATCAGAAGGGAAATGCTGCATCTCCAAATGTCAGGTGAACTTGTAATTCCTTTTCTGCAGGCTACAGAACAGTCACTGCATGCTGAGATTTCCCTTAAAAGCAGCTGACAGGGTCACCCACCATCCTCATTGAAAATTTCTTTACTGAAAGAATGAAAGGGTGTGTTTTCTAGCTGAAACATTTGAATAAGATGCCCAGGCAGAGCAGACGGTGCTGCCAACAGGTTCAAGGCAAGGTGCCTTCTCATGGGGAAGCATCTGGTGCCCAGAAAAACCTTGACAAGATTCTCCAGCCTGACTTGTCTGGATTGACCAACTCCAGCCTCAGCAGCAATGACAAAGACATCCTGCAGCAAAATATCCTGCTGTTTGTGTACAGAAATAAAACAGGATCAGCTCAAGGCAAACAACCTAAGGAGCCTATTCATGTGCAGGAAGAGAAGAAACCTTCCCTTCCACACACATTCACTCAACATGAGCGAGAGGAAAAACATTTGTCATGGAGAGACATAGGACATTCTTGACAGGTGCTCTAACAGTATACAGGATTGCCAATTCCACATTTGAGTGATCTGAAATCCCACAAAAACAGGATTCCTGTGATTTGTAACTACCCAGGAACACAAATCCTTTGAATGAAAGGTAGCCTAACATAAGCATATTTCAAACCTAAAGTCCAACTTCAGGGAGTGCAAATGGGTGCTGGAAGTTTCCTGGGATAGCTCAGTGTAAGACCAGAGCTCAGGGAGCACAGGCATTTTAGACATCACCTGCAGAGACTATCCAGACAGAACATCCTTACTCTACTTACAGGGAAAGAACTCGCAAATCAAGAGTAGTAGCTGATACCAACTCCTATGCTCTAAGGAAATACAGAAAATCAACAGAGCCTGCCTTCCTTCTGTCCCAACTCCCACCTAGCTAGCTCCCTACGGCAGACAACAGGTTAATTGGAGGGCTCCAGAGGCTGTGTAGAAGCTTTTCTGGAATACATTCCCGTAACTTGGCCCAGCCTCTCGGCTGAGAGAATGCTCTGTGCTTTATCAAGCCAATCAGTTCTGCAGTCCCTGAGGCACAGCACTGGCTTCCCACTGAGGGTTATCTACACAGAGAACTCAGGCGGGCAGGTGCCTGCTGGCACAATACAGGTGCTGGCCAGGATGGTACCTGCTGAAGCACTGAACTGGCTGAAACTGGCTCCTAAGTGCTGATTTTACCCTCACAGATTGTTGCAGTTGCAAACATTATCCCAAGCATTTTTAGAGCACAGACAGTCCCACTTATCACTTCCAGCAGATCCTGCCTTAGTCACCAGCACCAAGTATCCCTCCGTATGGCAGCCTGAAACTACAGCAGCTCCTCTCATGACACAGAGATAATTCAACTGAGCCCAGAGACCCTCAGTTCTATTTGCCTCCAGGAAGCACTGGAGGTTCCCTGGTCTCTGACTCCAGCTGGAAAGGTGCCCCAGGCTCTTACTGTTTGAGCAGTGCAAGGACAAAGTGCCTACAAATGCCAAGAAATTCAGGAATATCAAAGTGGAGTGCCACCAAGCGCTTTAGAAGAGTCTCTCACAGGGAGATAATAGCAACAGCTTACAGGAAAGAGATCTCCCTTCTCTGAGATGCTTTGCAAACATACGAAATATTTATAAACCCAAACAAATGAAGCCAGAGAGAAAAAATATGGGCAAAGGGGAACACTTGCAAAGAGAGGTATATTTCCAAAACACTGGATTTTTTAATACTGCTTTTGCAAAAAACCATCCTCCAGAGCAGCTGTTTGGTATCTGCAAACTTCAGTATCTCCTCTCAGCTGTGACAGCGACCCCCTTCTCACACAAATAAGGCAACAGTTGCAGAAACAAGGGAGGAAGAGGAAAAGGCAGTCATACAGGAGGAAGGGAAAGATGCTGCAGTTCTTTGCCCAGGACACAGTGGAGATGGTTCTTTTTTCCAACCCTTAAGAAAACCTCAAAACAAAATGGCAGAACACGCAGTGTCAGGACAACATCTGATGGAAGGAGATAACTGGGGGACAAGGGAAGAAAACACCTGGATCAAGAGTTGTCAAACCAAGTGCCTGAGGCCAATCAACAGCTCTGGGCTCAGGCAGCTCCTCTAATTCTCTGGCTAGCAAGATGTTTTCCAGTTCCCCAGGCTTGATATGCATGTGAGAAGCAAAACGGCAAGTCTTGGGCCTTGTGGGGTCCAAGCAGAATGCGAGCGTGTGTGCAGGCTTGGAGAAGGGAGGAAGCCACATTGACAGTGGGGCAGGGGCATCAAATGGTCTGATAGTGTTGTCTCAGTCTTGCCTGCAGGAATTCATGGGTCAGGTTGTGCCGAGTGATTATCCCAACAACCTTAAGCAGGAAGAAAAGAGGAAGAAAAGATACAAGTTGGTATCAGAGATGTGCCACTAAGAGACATGCACAACAGAGTACTCATTCTTTTCAACTCCCCAAAAGGAGGAAACCTGAAAGCAGTTCTTGACCAATGCTGAGTCAGAGTGGATTCAAGTTCAAATTCACAGAAACAACATCCCTCCCTCTCCCAACACCTACTCTCCACGCAAGAATGATGATTTACCTACCCAAACAAACAGCTTAACCATTGCTGTGGTTTACGGAAGCAGCAGGACCCCCTGCCTAGGAAGGGAAATCCTTTCTGTGTCAGATGGCATAAAGATATAACTAAATCCTTTGGGAAGTGAAAACTGCAACTGGAAATAACAAAGCTGTCTTTTACGGCTTCATTCAAGACATTTCTGGTATTCCACATGGCTTGACTTCAGAGAGCTCCTATCAGATACATTCAAGGAAGCTCTAAAGGCCAAAACAGAGAAATGGTCAAGACTAGCTAAGAGGTGACAGCACACTGGCAGGTGACAAAAGGGACCCTCCCCCAGCCTGCTGTGGAAGCAGTCAAACCACACATTTCAGCTGATGAAACACCTCACTGATTTTACACACTGAAAGAGTTTAGAACTAGGCTGTTCTCTGGTACTGCAAGAGCATCTTGTACTAAAATGTAACAAGCCAACATCTCTTGTTTGCAACTCACATGCTCTGCAGAGTAACTACCGGAACCCCGAGGCAGAAAAAGCAGTGCTGCCTCACACAGACCAGGTCAGGCTTAGAGGAAACAGTTTCTCATTGTGGTTATAGGAGGCTGCTGACATCTACTGACTGTTCCTGAGCATTGTAGATGGCAAAGAGACAAGGACAGTGAGCCAAGCACAAACCATTTAAACACTCCTTTGCTTTGCTGCTCCTGTGAGTAGGAACAGATTACAATTCCCTTCCTACAGACAAACCTCTTGCCCCAACACACAGGAAATTTTGCTCTTGGCCTTGAATAAAGCTGTAAAAGGAAAGGCAAATTAGTGGCCTCTGATGAGCTCAAGGCCTCTCAACAGATACAAGAATGGGACACCTTCTACAGGCTGCACACCTGAGACAGGAGAGATGCACATCCTGCTCTCTGCAGGTAAAGGGGAAGCAGGCTGGGACACAAAAGATGGCAACAAAGTCACAGTAATCAACAAGCCCTCAGGGCCCTAAAAAGATCACATTCTGATCTCTGTAAAGCATTTCTGTTTGATGTTAGAAGAGATCTTAACTGTCCCAAAGATGGAAAATGTTGCACAAACACTGTTGCCTCCTTGCTCAGCTAAGACAAGGGAAGGACTCACCTCTCCAACTGCATTCACAACCGGTAAATGCCTGAGCCCCATTGTCCTGAATAGGTTGAAGACTTGTGACACATGAGTATTTGGAGAGACAGTAAAGGGTGATGGGTTCATGTATGGGGTGACATCCTAAGAAAGAGAAACAATCATGTTATTTGCAGGAGGCATTTTCACTGTCTCTTGGAATCACCAACAAGCAATTCCTACAAGACCTCCATGGCACTGATGCCTGGACAGGGTATTTGACTGTGATCATCTTCTATTTCTGCACAAATATGACATTATTTTGGTTTGGTTTTTGGGAAGTTAAACTGGACAGGCAACACATTATTCTAGAGGCAAAGCAACAATAGACACTGTTACCTCATAGCAGGGAATTTCCACATGCAGAGAAGGCTGAGTGCTTGAGAAGCACAGGATGTTGGTCACTATACCAAAGGATGTATTAAGCATGCTCTCAGTGTTTTTTAAAGGCTTTAGACAGTCGTAAATACATATCAGGAGACGCTGTCACACTGCAGTGCATATCTTACCACTATCATACGAGGGTTCAGCAATGTGAGGTCCAGATCATGGATATCTGGATAGCGAGGATAATCCTCTGACATCTCTGCGTGGGACAGACGGGGCTGACTTGCACTCTGCAATTAAAACAAACCCCACTGAACCCATGCGTCACCATTCCAGACAACACAGGTGCTGCAAGCAGCACAGCAAACCATGCCCTGCAATTACTCCCCAAGATCTCCCTTCTCCTCCCACACTCACACATCCACCTTCTGCAGAGGTGCTGTTACCCAAACCTATGCAGGCCTTCAGCTGACAGAGAATGGACCTGCTCCCCAACCTCTGACAAATCTACACTTGACACTGGAGGGCAGCAGGAAACCAGCCTTATGGGAGCTAGGCCTCAGATACTCTCACTTATCTCAGTGACACAGCTGACATTGTTCTGGTAAGACCTCAACACACAGCAGTAGAACACACAGTATATATGGCTGGGTGCTCTATTTGCATTTATTATCTGCCCTCTATTCTCCAGTTCTGTCAGGATGACATCTTTATGCAACAAACGGGTCTGCTGGATGACTTTTTAAATAGTGGCTGTCATTTTCCTGGGGATACTTAAACAGAAATTCAACTTCCTTTACTCTAAGAGCTGCAAGGGAGAATTCACATTACCTGTCTGCAACTTTGAAAACACACATGCATTCCTTAAAGTGTAAAAATAGGTAAATTCTTTTCGGCAGCCCATGAATATTGTTCCCAAACTCCTCAGCTGAGAAGGTAGGGATATCTCTGCTGCAATTCCTGAACCGGAAGACTCACCGACTGGCTCTCAGAGTAGCAAACCCCCCGGTCAAGAAGGGTGACCAGCTGTGAGCGCAAGATCAAGCCATGGAAGGTCAAGGGTCTGAAGCGTTCCTCCATTGTCCACTCCTCACTGGGAGACTGGTCAGGGTACAGGTTGGGGTAAGGAGTGTATCTGTGATGGATTTAACACCATGTGTTACAAGCTTCACATACCCAACTCCCAAAAGAGCAGCTATTTCAGCTCTTTGCAACCTTCTCCTGAACATTTCAGGGACTCTTGCTAGGGACTTGCTAGTGAAGCAAATCTTCACTCCACAAAACAATATACGAGAAAGTGGTCAGGAGCCATTATGTGGTCAGAGCAGCAGAACGGGACAGTCTCCTAACTCAATTCCCAACCACTTGCTATTAAAGCAATTTTCAGTGCCAAATTATTCAGATTCTAATAAAAGCTAAAGCATCTGGCAAAATGTCAGGGTCAGGATGCCATTCATGAAAGCCACAATCACTAACCTAGAAAATGATTCACTAGACTGGCCTTCTGCTTGGAAGCAACAGCAACACAAGCCTGCTGACTCAGCCCAGTTACCAGAAAGGTGGGATCAGTACTGTGGCACCAGGTCATTAGCTAGGATAAGTGAGCTTTCCAGAGCTCTCACATTTTTGCAGACAAGAGGACATCGATTTCTGCAGAGATCTTCCCAGGTACTCCATCCTCTCCAGGAAATATGTCTGTGTAGGCGTTTGAAGGAAATTTAAGAGGGTGGACATAATCAACCCACTTGCCTGGGACTCAGTCACAGGTGTTAACCAGAGCACTGGCTTCTGAGACCTGACAAATCACTTCTAAAACATTGATACCAGCACTGTTTCTGCTGACACATGGAATGACAGAGACTGCATGAAGCATTCTTTACAACACATCTCAACATATGGAAAAACCCTGTTTCCATACGTTTGTGCCTACCAGGATCTCACCTTCTCTCCAGCATTTGTTGCAGCAGATCCTCCTTTTCAGGAGGCTCCTCTGTTGCTATGTGCTCATCACACATGTTACGCAGCTCACTCGAAGGGTAGGATTTCATGGACTGGCTACGCTTGCGCTGCTCTCCAGCTCGGGTGAGGATGCTGGATTTCTAGATACAACAGTTTTCAGATACTCACTAAGCAAGTCAACAGTTATCCAAGAGTGACTATGAACTACTCGATCATAGCTTTGTGCCACCACACAACATGCTCATTAGCCACTGCTGCAGTAGGACTTGTAAGAATAGCCAGTAGGACTGCAATTCAGTAACAAATCCAAACTTTCCCATGTCTATCCTAAACAGATTACTTTGTCCTCTTAACTTCTGCCTTTTGGAATGCAGCCCACTCTTTTGTCTCTACCATCACCCAGAGAATGGAATGAAATGGAGTTCTTAAAAATTTTGTATTGCAGTAGGTGCTTATCTCTGACCTGAATTCTGCCCAAAAGCCTAAATAACTAAAGCAAGGCCATTTTGTATGCAAAACAAAGCTCTCTACTCTTCTATCAAACAAGCAACTCTTTACCTTGAATTTGATGTTGTTACTTATCAGCTGATTTCCCTTCATGAACTCCCTCTCATTGCCCCGATTCTCTGTCACCACAGGGAAGGCATGATGGACAGTTGTGCGCAGAATGCTAACAAGGGACTGGATCCGGGTGTGTGGGTACACGTATGTCAGGTTGGGTTCCATGATGTCACTGGCTCGTAGTCTGAAGAAACAGAAATCCAAGATTGCTGCATGCATCATGTCAGTGACAGAAGGCTGGTGATGAACAAACACAGAAACAAACCAGTCCCTAAACAAGATCCTGAAGAAGTCTGCTGCAGTTAAGTTCTGCTAGCTCCTTGCACCTGTGTGCTCACCTTCATTGTGGTATCAGCAGTGATGGCACAATTGATCTTTTAATTTTTTTTTTTTAATAACAGAACATTGTATCAATGATGCACTAGAGGAAAGGTAGAATGTTCTAACTTACAATAAAGAAAGTTTTTAAACACTACTGGGAAGAGACAACAGGTGGGAAGAAGATGACATTCCACAAGAAGCAAAGTCTGATGGAATGTTTTCACAGAGTTCTTGGTGAACCTCTGTCCTGGGTTGCAGTATATTCTATTACCATCTTCATGAGCTGTGAAACCAGGTGGGGCAGTGTTTCTTTGCCTCCTCCTTCCGGACTATGTTCTGTTAATGGGAGCATTTGTGCCTCGCCAAAGGACTCATAGATAACGGGCTCTGGACTATCTCCTGTTAATGGGCCCA
>VZRR01008744.1:82588-92637 GCA_013398015.1 Oreocharis arfaki | reverse complement strand
CGAGAAGGCTGCACTGGGTGACTGTGCTGTTTTGTAATAACTGCCATAGTCATTGTTGTTTATTGTTTTGTTTTGTTTTATACATATATAAATTAGTAAAGAACTGTTATTCCTATTTTTCATATCCTTGCCTGAAAGCCCCTTAATTTCAAAGTTATAATAATCCGGAGGGAAGGGGTTTGCAATTCCCATTTCAAAGGGGGTTTCTGCCTCACTTAAACAGTCGCCTGTCTTTCAAACCAAGACAACCTCCCAAATCCACCCTGCAGATTTCCATCCATCCACCCCCTCAGAAAGGGCTTCAGCATCTCTCTCCTGCCACAGGCCTGGTGGACAACTCCTTTCACAGCAGCCCTCTCATAGTTGGTCCTCAGAGCAAGCAGGTTTGTTGGAGATGAAGCATCATCCCCCTGCATAAAAGCATTTCCGAGCAAGAACCCCCACCACAAACTCTAACCCACAGCCTGGCCAAGAGAAGCAGCCTTACTTATCCATTTCCACTCCTGTTTCCCACTCCAGAAGAGGCACTCCTCGCAAGTTCACATGGATGTCATAGATGCCTTTGTTGAAAAAGTCTCCTGTCCACTTGGCTACCTGCATAGCAAACAGAAGGTCTACTGAATTGTTGCTCCAAATACAAGACTCCTTGGCTTATGACAGCCCCGGAAGTAACAAAGATTCAGGGCCAGCACATGTTCAAGCAGTCTGCAGAATGCCAGAGCTAAGGCCCTGCACTCACCATGAGAGTGATCATTATGGGGAGCCCATAGGTGATCTCGTTGGTGGACTCAATGAGGATGACAGTCAGGCTGATGGTCATGCGGACCACTCCTCCCAGGAATGCTGCTGCCCCAATCAGAGAAAAGGTTCCTGAGTAGATGTGATCCAGGCCAATGTAACTAGAGTAAAGCACAGAGCCTACAGATTAGAAAAACCTTCCTGAGAGCTCATGGTGCACCTGCAGCACATCCCTCACACACACACTTGATGCACCTTTTGAGGAGGTTGGCGACCAGGCGTCCGAAGGCAGCCCCACAAAGCAGTGATGGTACAAACAGACCACTGGGCACAGAGATCCCATATGTCCAGCAGGAGAGTAAGAAATAGAGAAGGAAGAACAGGGACAGGGTGACTGGGCTGAAAGTACCTGCAACACAAGAAGAATCGTGACTTAAGGGCCACAGGTCTGTCCAAGATAGAGTCTTGCACCATCCACCCCTCAGCTCACAGCAGGCTCATCTCACAACAGCTACCAAGTCTCCCTGTCCAAACATACATGCAGACAATGAGTAAGCGAAAAGAGAGGAAAAGCAGGCCTTTCTACCCATCAAGGAGACTTTCACCAGTTGTACTAACAGTCCTCCAGAGCCATGAAGGCCTGAAGATGCTCCTAGCCTTGTGGTGTTTATGACAAGGCTGTTCCAGGTAAGATGAAGCTCTGAAGCTTAAGCGTGGGATGAGGCAGTCTCCTAACTACTCACCATCCTGGTGGAAGAGCTGCAGGATAGCTGACTCCTGAGGGTTGAAGAAGAGTGTGGCCATGTCATTGTATGTTTCATTTGGGCAAAAAAAAGTTTTGATGCTTGAATTTACATCCTCTGATATATCCTAATACAGGACACAAAAGACACAAAGGGTTAAAATTGACTGTCTCCTTCATTAGCCTTCGGGCAGAATGGGAATAACACTTCTGTTGCTGTTAGCCGTGCTTTGGGAAGTTCAGACCAAACATCAATAGCAGAGATGAGTAGTCCTATGACATCAAGGAGCCCTACAGCATCAATGGGCTCCTTGACTCAGAGCCTGAGTTGCTTTGTACAAAAGCACAATGTAGATTTAATTATTAACCTAAGCTCCTGCAACCCTCCACAGGCTCTCACTGCAGTTCTTTTACGTATTGCACGCTGTCAAAAGCTCATTACATGCCTGTGCTACTCTGCAGGGTGAACAATACAACAGGGAATATAATCTTCACACAAGAGTCCCTCACCTGCAGGCTCAGGGTGTCATTGCCACTGTGCCTGCTGGAAGACATCTGCCGGCATTCCCCCAGAACCATAGAGGCTACAAAGACCACGACGGTGGTGGTCAACGACACAAGCAAGCTCTCCAAAACTCTGAAAGACACAACAGAAACCATACACTGACGCCACACTCAACACTGTAACCTAGTACCAGCTCTGCACATGACTTTGATAAGGCTGCAAGAAGCAGCAGTCACCATAGCTTAGCATCAGAACAAGAGACACTGCAAATCAAGTTGAATTGTGACTTGGTTCCCAGGGATTGCCTTAGCTCCCCCTTTTAATTGCTTGCCCCAAAAAGAACCTATTTCTGCTCAGAGAACACATAGCAGTCACAGATGAAAAGCCCCAAGGTTCAGTAATGAGGCTGTTCACATGGAAACAATGTTCTGTACATCCTTACAGGGTAAAAGGGTAGATAGGACTGGGCAGGGTCATGCACAGTCTCTCAATCTCTTTTCTAACTGCTGAAATACTTTTTCTTTTTAAACCTGGGCTTTGTGTTTAGGAGCTGTCTAGAGCAAACAAACAGCTACTTTCAGAATAACACAGCAGTTCCCTCTCTAAATAGGACAGATATTGTGGATTTAATTAACCAACATAATTAAAAATAGAAAAAAGTGAGATCAGCTATTCCTTCCACATCAGTTTGGACAAGGACACAAAAAATCCTGCATGGAGACAAAGCTCTGGTTTGTTCAGCCTTTATCATAAAGAGCTCCCTTCATCGCCCTTATAAGAGGGATTGCAATTCTCTCTGTACCACCAGAGTCATCAAAAAAATACAGAGACTGTAACATTTGGTTTCTGGTGGCCACTTTTTAGTTCTGTGGAGGCTTCATTTTGTGATTTTTAAAATAACCAGTCTGGGATTTCTTCCAGTCCTATTCACTGGGTCTTCTAGACTGATGCTTTTGCTTTGGGAACAGAGATCCCTGTACAAACTCAAGAGAGCATGTATACCTGACCAGCTTTGGCTTGGGATGCACATTGCGCATACGGTACTTGGCAAGTCTCTTGTTCAGGCAGTTAAAGGTGGCTCCAAGAAGACCTCCTACAATGCCCATCAGAATGAAGAAGCCCAAGTCCACAGCTGTCCAGAGGTGGCATTTCTTATCAGACTCAGAGCACTGTACAGAAAAGTGTAAAAAAAAGCATTACATGCTGCAATTTCCTACCAACACTTCTGTATCCACAGCTGGAGATTTTGAGTCGCTAAGACCAAAGGCGAACAATTCTGTCTGAGGATATCAATGTATTGCAGCTAAGTACCAAGTGCTTTCCACTGAAATACAAGCATGTGTCAAAAGAAACCTCCAAACTAACAGACAGAAACACAGAACTAACAAGAGACTGGAGAGTGGGGAAACAACAATAAATCTTACCTTAAACTCCCCAAAGTTCAGTAGCCCAGGGAGCTGGAAAGACCCCCAGCTTCCAAACTGAATCCCAGAGCGGAAAAAATTTAGGGTGAAGGTGGCAGCCATGGAACAGAAAAGCTGTGGAAATACGACAAAAAAAAAGGGGGGGGGAGGGGGAAGCAAAGGTTCCCAAAATTAAGATTGGCATAGTCAGCTCTTCCTTGACACTTATGCCTGGGGAAACGAACTGACTGTGGAAGGGATCAGACTACAGAGAGCCCAAATACTAAAGCCCTCTCTCCCAGGTACACTAAATCTGCTGCCTAGAGCTGTCCCACAGCTCCAGATAGGACCAGGCTCATCTCTGCCCTTGATCTGTAGTAGCTCTGGAGCACTGACAGAGCAGGCAACTTCCCTCCTGCCAAGAGAGATCAGGAAGAGATAGGATAATCTGAACATCCTCATGGACAAGCCCTCCCAAGGAGAGCCCTCTTCTCAAGGAAGAGACACACAGAAAGAGTCAGTCATCACTCACCACTTTCCATGTAAGTCTCTGGTTCCAGAAGGAGGAACCTTCTTCCAAACTAAAAAGAGTGCCTCCAATTGGGGCTCCAAAGGCGGCTGCAACCCCTGCAGCTGCTCCAGCAGATACAAAATCCCTTTTATCCCTGAAATGAAGAGAAAAAAAATCTCAGTTTAGCAAATTAGAACTCTGGAGATTTTTAGGTTCTGCAAAGTAAGAGATCATCCCCATTTATGAATATATCCCGGGGATTCAGTAGTGAGAGCTGGGAGCAAAGCTGGCCATGGCAGATACCACTATTTGTTCATTAAGCTGCAGCATTGTGCTTTTTCTGTAGGGCACAAACACAGAGCAAAATTCTGGTACTACACAACTGCCCAGTGTGTGAGGAACCATCCCAAACCACGGACTCCAGCATCACTTAAAAGAATTACAGAGAGGAAAGGGCAATAATTTGTTCAAACTCAGGTGAACTAGCCTTCTCTGTAGATACCCTAATCATAAGGGGTGAGTAACTGAGTTTGTTCCCAACAATGAAGCCATTCAACCATCCACATTAAAGGTCTGAATGGGTAGAGATCTGCTGAGCAGCACTAAGAGAACATCTATGAACATGGAGACCAGAGCAGCTTAGAAGAGTGACATCCTGGTATTGTCTTGCTGCAGAACAAAACTGCAGGACTCTAGAAAGAAGCTGATAAAACAACTGACTCGTTCACCCCAGCCCATCACCCTTCTCCCAGAGTCTGCTCACCCATCCTCCTCTCCCCTCCTCCACATCCTGGGTACAGTACCTGTCACTGCGGAAATAGGGAAAGTTAAATTGGATCTTCCTCAAAGAGATGCTCTGGAACTACAAACAAAGTAAAGATTTAAAAACACAGGAGATGGAAACTTACTCTTACAAAGCAGTGGCATGACCAGACAGTGACTCAGGCCAGCACTAACCTGTGGCAAGCCCGCACCCACGACGGCACCACTGTGAATCATTGGACCCTCTTTCCCGACAAAAAGACCTGGAAAAAACAGGGATGAGGCAACACACTTTCCCCACTGCCACCCTCCCTTGCTGACAATGCCAGAAGAGATCAGCTCACCACTCCCATGCCATAGCACAGCTCTCCGTGCCAAGCCTGCAGCTCCTCACAGGGAGGTGCTGACGCCCTGCTCCCTCAACAATACCAAATGTTTGTGAAGACTTGCACAGATTTTGCACTCCAAGTGGGTGGAATCATTGAAAAACAACTGTTACAAGGACTCTGAACTCTCCAGGTTATTCTGCCCTGCTGCCTTCAGACTGCTCCTGACAATGTGTCCTGGAACATTCTCAGATCTCCCTCTTGGATTGTGCCACAAATCTAGTCACATCTGACTAGCTCACTCAGAAAACCACCTTTTTCCCTGATAGTCCTGATCCTTTGGTTTATTCTCTACTCTATAAATGCAGTCAGGGCTCATGACTCTGCTCCAAACCACGAAAATGATTTTACTGGAAAGGCAGGGCCCTCTGTGCCCTATGTAAGCAGACACAGCATTTTTTCCCCTTCAATGACTCCTTCCCCCAAAAAGATCAACACACCAGAGCCCTCCTTACCTCCTGCCACACTGAAGAGCACTCCCATAGCTTTGCACACCACTGTCCGCAGTCGCACAACCCCTGGAACCTTCACCCCATTGAGGTAGCACTTAATTTCAGGAATTCCTGACCCAGCTGCTACAGGCTGCAGAAAAGAAACACTGACACTATGGTGCACTGACTTCATACCTCACCAACAACATCTCATCAGAGAGCAAGGGACCAAGAGACCCTGCTTAGCTAAATCAAACAGCACTGTGAAGCTAGTTTAATGTTTTGGGGCAGAAAGTGCTTCTACAAAGGATATTTCATATCAAGAACCTGTGTGAGAGGAAAGGAAGGTTGTGTAAGGAGCAGCAATGGACCGAAGTCTTACTTGGACCAGGACCAGAAGACTGGCAAGAAAAACAAAGGCCAGGTTGAACCCCAGCAGCTCCAGTAAGGACAGTGCAAGGCAGCCTTTCTCAGTGCATTCCTCCACCGCTGCAGGGATGGTCAAGGAAAACAACATTCCCCACACCATCAGACTTGGTAATATCTGGGCCTCCAACTAGCATCAAGAACCAAGCTTGTGCTTCCTAATCCAGCCAGAGCAGCTAACACAACCTGTCAGGAAGCCAGGCTTCCTTTTCAAAGCTCAACACTGAGGGAGGGAAACCACTAATTCTTTCAGTCTCTGCTTATGTACCCATTACTGGAAACATTTCTTGGTTTCAAGGGCTGAATTACATAAGGAAGTTGAAAACTTGCTTAATCATGAACAACATGACCAATGGCAGAAGTGTGAGAGTCAGCTGTTCTGAGCAAAACATGGGAACAGAAAGGAAAAGGTCACTTGAGCCTAACAAGGCCCAAGGTAAAAGATACAGCTTTGTACCACCCGAAACTTGAGATGGGTAAAGAGCCGCACGAAGAAATCCACAAAGAGGCCCACCTGGGAAAAAAAAAGACAGAATTGCCATCAGAAATTACTACCTACAAATAATAAAGACCTAGTTAGTCCTACCAGAAATATGTACACAGGGGAGAACAGAAGATGAAGAAGACAAAAGAAGCATCATTCAGAGTAAAGCAGCTTTGGAAACCCAGATTTCTTCCCTCTCTCTCACTGGGACAGATCCATCCCAGAATTATTCCTGAAGAGATGCATTTCTGCATCTGATTAGTATCCATTAAAGTACTAATCTGGCAGCATTCTTAACACCCTCAAAATACTTAAGGATACAGAAGAAAACTGGTGTTTAATTGAGGCATACAGTCAGCTGAACTAATTTTCACAGTTCACCATAAACTGGCATCCTTTTCTTATTAAGTGTTTGCTTTGGACAAGTTTTCCTGTATGCAAAATTAAAATATTTGCCAGACTACTTTACAAAAAAACCACAGAAAATTCTGAAAGAAAAAAAAAAGGCTTCCTGAAAAATGGTCTATAACAACATGCTATAATTCCCAAAAGACAACTTCAGCTACTAAGCTCTCATCATCTTGAAAGAGAATGTTTCCTCTTCTTTACTCCTTAGCCATCGGTTTCTAAATTATTCCTGCTTAGTCTCCTGAATTTTCCTCATTCCCCAAACAGCATGACCCTTACCAGTCCTGTGCAGACTCCAATAGCAAAAACTAGCATCCACTTCACTGCTTCATATCTCTGGGCTTTCTGTTTGGAAAGAAGATTAAAAAAAAAAAGTAAAATAAAAGCAACACAGAAAGAGGGATTTTCTGTAAGGTGGGTTTAGGCTCCACAGTTCAATTACAGCCAGAGAGATAAATCAACAGAAGATGGTGACAACAGCAAATTGAAAATAGGAAACTGAAAGACTGAACATCTTGCTCGCTTTAAACCTAAGGATCACAAGAGATGCTGGGAGCTATAATCTCCACAATTTATTTTGTTTTTTGTAATAGAGAAACCAGGAGAACACATAAAATTTCTGTCATAAAGAAGAAAAAAAAAAAACTCATAAAACTTCCTGCAGTGGAATGTATTTAGAATCACAGAATTAGAATCTGGGTTGGAAGGGACCTTAAAGCTCACTTCATTCCATCCCCCTGCCACAGACAGGAAAACCTTCTCCTTCCGGGTTGGTCAAAGCCACATTCAAAAAGGCTTTGAACACTTCCAATCCACAGTTTCTCTGGACAATTTCCATGGTTTCAGCTTATAAAAGAACAAGGCCCTACCTTGTTGTCCATGCTCTCCAAAATTTCCAAGTATGGGTCATTGATACAGCGATCATAATCCAAACTCTGAAATGCCAAAAGGTCAATTTAGGAGAATCAGCTGCAACAGGTTGTGAAAAAAAATCATGTCTAGAAGACCTTATTAAAGACTACGGAAGTCATTACTACCCTCCCAGTAGATTTTGCAAACAACAGTAGGAGAAAATACTCCTGGAAACAACTTAATTTAAATATTTCCATCAGTCAGACCCTGAAAATCATAAAGTGAAAGAACAGAACAATTTCATTGCCCAAGCTGAGAGAGTGAAACAAACAGAAGCACAACTGATTTATATATCTTTAAATTAGAGAAGTCACATTGTACAGTTTTAGACTTCTTTAAGTGTCTCCACTTTGACAGTGCAGGAGATAACACTGGATCTTTATATTCACCCTCTCACTAAAACAAGAACACTAGCTAGGAACTCCTCTCCAGATGAACAGCATCTGTTCTTCAGTTTATCATAGTAGGGAGTTAACAGCAACAGCTTCCCAGTCACACTCACAAAACTCCACTAGTTCTATCTACATCTTCACCTTTTTCAAGCCAAGCAGTGACAGCTGGGCTGGTGACACCCTTACAGACAGCAACTGCTCTAAATACTTCAGGGCCACCACACAGAGATGTAAAAAGCAAAAATCTCCTGTAAGCAGGAGAATCTGATACACGGGAAGATCTGCTGTGAGCCAGCATGACAACACAGACAGCAGAAAGGCAACTGCAACCAAATAGCCACAGATGTTTTCTACAGTCACCAGGAAACAAGGCCACCAGAGCCTGTAAATCTCACATCAAAGAAGTGGGAAAATGCACTAGACTCTGAAAGTTAATTTTCTCAACAAGAGCCTGACTTGAGAGCAGACATTCAACCCACTAACAGGGCTTTATCCCAGAAACATACAAAGATGAGGAACAGTTCTTCGCAAGCACAGCAACTCTTGGTATTTCTGCTGATGCCAAGGCAACCTAATAATCCATTTTGAGTATCTGCACGTTACAAACTCCAACAGATCAAAACCTGTCTGCAGTTCTTTTCACATTAATATCAGAAGCTGCTATTAGTTAAATCCCCACCTCATAGTCTTTGCGTGGAAGGATCTCATCCTCCTCTTCATGAGTTTCTCCAAGGATCGTCTGCAAAACAAACAAATGCAGGAAAGGAAAATCACAAAGGGAATGAATGCATCTACAGCTGTTCATGAACACTGGTAGCAAACCCAGTATTACAGAAGTCCTATAGCATTGTTGCTTATAAATTGAGAGTGTGGATTACCAGACCACCACTTACTTTGGGGTAACGCTACAATGTCTTACCTTACAGCTTGTCCCCCAGCCAGAACACACATCACTTCTACATAGGAGCTCCCGACAGGAAAGTCCTAACCCACATCCCATTTCCATCACAGCAACAGGTTACAGGGGAGCACAGGACAACAATTCTGAAGAGAGCACTCTGCAGTGATGGAGTTAGAGAGAGGCCCTGTCAGCACCACTCCCCCTTACAGCTGCGAGGGGTAGCGGCTCCAGGGGCTGGGGTACGAGGCCCAGACAAAGAATGTGGGCCGGAGTAGGGACAGCGCGGGGCTCCGGCACGGGCGGTGAAGTGCCAGGCCCAGCAGCAAAACGAGTAGGAACGGGCTGCGGCGCCGGGACAAGCATCGGATGAGAGGCTGGGCCAGGAGCCGCCGGCTGAAAGCACGGTCCCTGAGGTGCCGATACCGAGCCCTGAGGCGCCGGGCCCAGCGCTATAGCACCGCTCACCGCCCGCCTCAGCCGCCCGCCCTCAGGCGTTCCCCAGAGGCGGGTGGGGCCGGGCCGACACTCGGGATGAGGGGGCTCCACCAGCACGTACGAGTCTGGGGAGGGTAGGGGGAAGACCAGGGGGCGGCTGAGGGAGCGCGGGGCGGCGGCCGTACCAGCTCCTCGGGGGTGCGGCTCTCCCGCTCGCCGCAGCAGCAGCAGCACAGCCCGGCCCCGCACCGCNCGCCCGCGCCGTCTCATCTGGCCGCGCCCCCGCCGCTTGCCCGACAGCGTTCCCGCAGCCCCGCCCGGCCCCGCCTCGTCGGCCTGCTCTAGCCGCGCCCCCGAGGCCCCGCCCCGCGGCGCCATGTCGGGTGAGGGCAGCCGCGGGGCCCCACGTGACCCGCCCGGCCGCAGCAGCCCTTAAAGTGCAGCGGGCGGGCAAGCCGCGCAGCGCCCGGCACCACTCGGAGGTGAGGGGGGCCTGGGAACGCAGGTCCTCTCTGCCCCAGCGCCAGGATTCCCCACGGCGGGGGTGTCTGCCGGGTGCTGCGGGCCGGGCCGTGCTCTCGACAGGGTCAGCTGAGGTGAAGGAGCGATCGAG
>VZRR01008744.1:30288-82565 GCA_013398015.1 Oreocharis arfaki | reverse complement strand
AGCTGCAGTGACCTGCCTGGCCCCGACCCTCCCCCCGGCCCCAGGGACCGCAGGTGCTGCTTCTCCCCGGCGGCCCGCGGGGGTGGTGGCCTCCCTCCGGCCCTTCCCCCCTGGCTGTCCCCGTGGCCGAACCGCTGCTCCATCAGCTGTTCCGGCGGTGGATGCAGCCGCGGGCCCCTGGGCTGCCCGCCCGGCTGTCAGCCTGATGCCGTGGCCCGTGCAGCGTGTGCACCTTGTGTGAAGCGTGCATCTGGTGCAGCCGAGTTTAGTCTTGACGGTAAGATTGAGCTTAGGGGGATGCAGACTCCACGCTATGTGTGTTGGTGTCAGCTCAGGGCTGGAAGGAGTTTGAATACCACCAGTATCATAAAAACACAGCAGGTACATCCATGCTGAGCATTAGCAGTGTGCTGAGCCACGGATCTTTGAGCTCTGCAATGTGGCAAAGACAGGAGTGGGAGTGTTGACAGGTGTTAAAAATTGTCTTACTTTGCTGCTGTTCTTGTTTAGGCTTATCTTTTTTTTTCTCTTTGCGATAACTAGAAGTAGCTGCCAGCAAATCTGTGATGCATATCATGGTAAGGAAAATGTTCCAAATGCTGCCTGTAGACAAAAATCTAAGTGGGCCTTTCTGCTGTCTTCATGATTTGATATTGCCAGTAAGATAAGAGCTTTTCCTCAACAGTAAGTCTCATTTTGTAGAGACATAAAGACATGAACCTTTTTTCTATGTGATGGGTGTTAAATCTCAAGTCAGAAAACAAAGCTCCTTTGATTTGCCTGCAGTGCTGTGCCATGCTTGCCAGGAATGAGATATTGGGAGTTGACAGCACATTATTGTGAGCCGCTAGCTTGATCACCAACACATGCTTGGGGATAATTCTCCCAGATTAGTGCATGTGGCTGTCAGGCGAAGTCCTCTGAGCTTGGTTAGGGCTGTGACTGTACACCCAGTTGGTTTTGCTTTTCTTGTCAGTAGTTCTGTGCTGCTAACTTTTACCACAGCCGCTATGTTGGTACACAAGAGATCTAAGGCTCCGAGTTCCTCTTGGCAGCAGAAGGCCTGTGCTTCTTTCTCACATCTCCTGCCAGCTGGAGAGGTTCCTCAGGTGGTAAAAGTAGACTTTCTCCCAAAGGTTTTGCTTGATTGGCACCTCAAGTGTAAACAGTAGAAGATGAGTTCAAAGTCTTCTTGGCTGAACTAAACCCATAGAGCTTATGATAAGGACTGAGAGCTTGCGCTGGCTCACATAACTGCTTTCTCCAAAACAGGCTCCAAAGTTACGTGCTTTGGAACATGCTGCTTCCCAGTGACAATTTTAAGTTTTGGCAGGTGCTAAAGCAAATAACATGGATCCAAATTTTGTGGCATCTCTTCCATAAATGTCTGTATTCCCTGTATGATTTTAAAGGCACAGGATGGGACATTTTGCAGAGCTAAGTGGCGTATCCTAAACCTACTTTTACCACTGATTTGCAGTGCTGTTTTGCTTTCTGTAAAGCTGATCTTGTTGCAAGGCAGTGACACCAGGATGGTCTCTGCTGGCCTTGTTTCCAAGCAGCCACAATTGGTGACAAAGGGTATCTGGTAGAGTTGAGTGTGCAGTGGGACTGGCACAGGGGACAATTGTCTGTGGAGATGGTGTGTCTTGTGGAGAAGGCTAATGGTTGGAAATGCAACTGTGATGCCAGCAAAGAAAACAAAGGACAGTTTGTGGAGATGGCCTGGCCAGAGGGGATTCTGTACTTTGTTTCTGACATAGCAGTAGTTTGTGCATTCTTGAGTACCTGCCCCATTAGCACTCACTTTCCTACCTACACTGTAAAGCAGTGCTGCCTTTTGGGAACAAACAGAATGGAAACTCTTTAGATGGATACAGTCCAAGAAGCAGCTGCAGTAGACAAAAAAACTTTCTGCTGGCATGCCCAGCCCAAGGCCACAAGATAACAGAGGCCATCACCTAATTCACATGGGCATCCTGGCTTGCTGAGTTGTAGTCAGGGCAAAAGTGATGTTGACCTGACTCTTCTGAGAGCCAAATTTGACCCAGCAGGCACAGAGGATCTGCATCAAAGTGGCATGAAGCCAAGTGCTGTTGTTTCTCTCAGCACTATCTAAACATATGCTTTTTATTGTGTTTTTGCCAGATCTCCCACTACAGCTTACAGTGAAAGCTGGCAAAAGGGATTCCTTGATGGTGAGGAATGTTGGGTCTTGGCGTAGGCTTCTTTTATCATCTGCTGCCCACCCCAGCAGTACCTGCTCCTTGCAGAGACCTGTGTACTGACCATACTCCTGCTCCCTTCTCCAGAGCTCTCACCATGGTTAATGAGACTCAGCATACCTGCAGTGCCAGTTCCAGCTCCAGGTCTGATGGCGGCAGCAGCAGTGGAAGCGAGAGCTCCAAGGATAACTCGCGCTGCTCTACCCCTGTCCTTGATGCTGACCGACACGAGCGGCTGCGGGAGAAGATGCGCCGCCGGCAGGACGCTGGAGACAAGTGGTTCTCCCTGGAGTTCTTCCCTCCACGCACAGCCAATGCTGCTGTCAATCTCATCTCCAGGTGAGCGCTGCAGGGTAGGAGAGGGGAGAGGGGAAGTATCTGTGGTGGAGGGCAGGGAAATAGCTAATGAGGCAGGCTCTGCCCCATGCTCTGTCTCCCCTTCCAGGTGACGAAGCAGGTAATGGGGCTGTGCTTTCCTGCTGAGAAGGGTAATGGACACCAGGTAACTTGTCTTCCATGGAGGCCCTGAAGAGTTAAGTGTCACGGTGGGATTACTGAGGGGCCAGGCTGTTTCCCCTCTCCCATGCCCTGGGAAGATGGAATAACCCCAATGTCACGTTCTGGGTCTGAAGCACAATGCTGGGGCAGAAAAGTACCTAGTAAAAGCACCAAATATTCCTTGAGGGACAGTGTGCCAAAATCTCTGAAACAGATTCCCACTTCCTTTCAATATTCATCCAGCCACTATGGTTTGTGCCTCAGTATTACAGTTTTAGCCTGACAGAGGACATGCTAAATGAAAGTTGATAGGTCTCAGCAGAGCTAGGAGTTATTTGGGAGCCCCAGGAGCCACCATGTACTTACCTGGAGGAGAAGAGGGTATTTCGTAATTCTTTTTGTAATTGCTGTGTGCCAATGCCATATGTTAAGCAGAAGGGTCTGTTCCACCTTGGAGGAGGAGAGAGACAAGTTAGGGAAGCTCTTGTCTCCTCTTTCAGGCACAGTTAGGAACACAACAGAATTCTGGTCCATCTTTTTGTATTTGTGGCCTCTACAGTTCAAGCTGGCAGCAGGGGGCTGCAGCATAGTCTCCCATCTCAAAAGGAATGGGACTTGCATAGCTGTCTGTGAGAAGCTGTATCAGTCTATTAGAGCATGAAGGGAGAAAGTTTGTTGTACAGAGAACACCTCAGTTGCCTCTTCTTCAAAGAGATTTTAAGCTCTTCCCCATAGAGCCTTAAAGGATGGCTTTCCTTATTTACATCGGCCACTTGCTAAACTCTTAGTGCAACACTTTTGTGGTCTATCCTGTTGCTGTCATCCAAGTTCTCTCTGCCTGCTGCTGGCATTCTAGCAGTGAGCAAGATATTCCAGGCATAGGGAGGGGATTCGGCTCCCTGGTGTAGGCTAACGCAGTTCTAAACTTCACAGGTTTGACCGCATGGGAGCAGGTGGTCCCCTTTTCATTGATGTGACGTGGCACCCTGCGGGGGACCCAGGATCTGACAAGGAAACCTCTTCCATGATTATTGCCAACACTGCAGTCAACTACTGTGGCCTGGAGACCATCTTGCACATGACATGCTGCAACCAGACCAAGGATGACATCACAGGGCATCTGCAGAAGGCCAAGCGCCTTGGGTTGAAGAACATCATGGCACTCCGTGGAGGTGAATCCTTCTGTCCTATGATGTGTCATGCGGAGGCTGTGCTGCTGTTGTGTTCAATTCCAGGGTAATAACAGAGAAGTAAGATTTAGGGGCTCCTTCTGCAGGAATTAAATGCTGAGACTGTGTTTCGCCTGAGCCCTTTGTTAGCAGTCCCTCCAGCTCAAGGGCAGACAAAACCAGTTCATAGGCAAAACTGCAGATTTGGGAGTTCATCTCTGTCTTCCTTTTGATAGCAGGAGGTTTTTACAGAACTAGCAGATCAGAGTTCAGCAAACAGTTGGAGAGAGTTGTGGATTTGTTCTCTTTACAGATCCTGCTGGTGAGGAATGGGAGGAAGAAGTAGATGGCTTCAACTATGCTGTTGACCTGGTTAAGCATATTCGCAATGAATTTGATGATTACTTTGACATCTGTGTGGCAGGTAAAGGGCTTCTATTGCAGAGTGTGCGGGAGGGTCTGAGACAGGAAAATCAGCTCAGCAGTCCCTCCCTGGACCTGGGCTGTGACAATACAATCAGATTGGATACTTCCTAATTTCTGCATGTTGTCCTGATCACATTTTTCATTTTTCTTTTCTCCCCAAAGGCTACCCCAAGGGTCATCCTGAAGCAGAGAGCTATGAGGCAGACTTGAGGCACCTGAAGGAGAAAGTCTTTGCTGGAGCAGACTTCATCATTACACAGCTTTTCTTCCGACCAGAAACTTTTCTCAAGTTCATGAAGGATTGTCAAGCCATTGGCATCACCTGCCCCATTATTCCTGGCATCTTCCCTATACAGGTGAAATCCAGTAATTTGTGTTTGGGGAGGTAAGAAGTATCTAGGGTGTTAGGTGTTTGTGGGTTAGGGCCTCAGATAGGTCTGTAAATATCCTCCACAAAATTTCAGGGAAGAGAGAGTGCTGAATGTGATGCCTTAGGGTTTTAGCTTTTATATTTTTTGTATATTTGTAGTTCTCCAGTTCTTTGGTGTGTAACTCTAAACTCCATATAGACTGTTAGCTACTGTTCTCCCATTTTGGCTAGAGGTTTTTGGCCTCTCTTGGCCTGAAACTCAAGGACACCTTACTGTCTCAGGCCCTGAGAAATGTAAACAGAAGTGAGTTGGGGGGAGCACACTTGGGGTAAATGACTCCACTACCTGAAGCTGTAATTGGAGGATTAACCCCTGATACGCAAATGGACCAAACTTTTAAAAGTATGAAAACCCCATGACCCGTCGTCCATTTTGGGCGTAGCCCCTGGGGGCTTTGACTGCCCTAATGTAGCTGAAGGCCCTTCAATAAATGTAACTGCTTCTTATTCTCTTAATTTTGTCTAGCCTCTGTTTTTAGGTAGTCCCACAAGGCATTAAGTGTGATAAATCTGTAGGTGGTTTGCCAAATTAAACTCTTAGGCAGCTAATAAGCAGAAAAGGTTTATTGTGCCCATATGGCAGAAAAGGATATAAAGGACAATGGCCTGCCAGTTCTGAGGTCACTGTCAGCATGCTTGGCTCAGGCAAGGCTGTGGGGAGAAACCACCTAAAGTGACATGACCTGGACTGTGTTACCATCCTAGAGATGGGGCCTGGGAGTATACTCCAGGAGCCCCAATTCTAAATCTCCTGCCACAAAATTGAGATCAAGTACCTGTGTTACTGGGATGGCAAAAAAGGGTCTTGGAAAAATTACAATCTGCATCCTCATCCAGGGTTACCACTCTCTGCGCCAGCTAGTGAAGCTCTCCAAGCTGGAAGTGCCTCAGGAAATCAAAGATGTGATTGAACCCATCAAGGATAATGACGCAGCTATCCGGAACTATGGAGTGGAGCTGGCAGTGTCCATGTGCCGGGAGCTGCTGGACAGTGGAATGGTACACGGGCTCCACTTTTACACCCTCAATCGGGAAGTGGCTACAACTGAAGTCCTGAAGCGCCTGGGCATATGGAAAGAGGACCCCAGGTGAGCAGAATGTGTTCGCTTCTGTTAGTTCCACTTTCCCATCCATCCATCCATCCACATACAAACAATGGACGGGTCAATACCTCTTCTCTCCTTTTTCCCTTTTTTTTTTTTTTTTTTTCTTTTATCACCTTTTTTGCATTTAGTAGTTCACCCTTCCCACAGATCTCCAACAAAAGCTAGGAGAAATAGAGGGGACAGCCAAAGGAGGAGTTTGTTTTAGTCAAGTAGCTTTAAAGTAGCCATTCTGGGGCTTTAAAAACCCAGAGCTTAGAGCTGCCACTTGGAAGAAGCCCATCACAACCCCTTACAGGCTAGGGGTATGCTCCCACTGTGGATTTCTAGGGTTCTCTGCAGCTGAGAAGGGGAGTGTGGACTTTTCTCTGAGTCTACAGGCTTCAGCACAGACAAGAGGAAGCAAAGGAAAATTGACAGCTGTTTTTTGTTTTTCCTTGAAGTAGCTTCCCATAGTGCTTTGCCTTTACCTTTTCCAATTTTAGGTGTTAGTCCTGTACCTTAACATTAAATAGACCCCTACTGAGCATCCTGTGAGTTGGAAATATTTTCCGTAAAGGAAGAAGAGTTTCCTGTCCTACTTCTTGACAAACAGAACTCTTCTCACCCCGTTATTTCTCCCAAGGGGCAAATTGCACCATGGGAAAGGCTTCCAGCCTTTAGTGGAAAGTCAGCAGAGGAACTGTGTTAACATCTGCTCGTCCCGTGCAGGCGGCCTCTGCCCTGGGCAGTCAGCGCTCACCCCAAGAGAAGAGTGGAAGATGTCCGGCCAATCTTCTGGGCCTCCAGGCCAAAGAGTTACATCTATCGAACTCAAGAGTGGGATGACTTCCCCAATGGCCGATGGTAAGCTGTCACCTGCAGTAAGGCAGAGCTGCAGTAGGAAAGCCTGGTGTCCTGGGAACACTTCAGGTGGCTTCGTAACAACGTGGTCCCCCATTGCTTGGATTTGAGTGAGGTGAGGCGAATGGCACCAAGATGTTGAGACTTTTGGTGTCTAGGTGGGTTCTGTTGTGTACTTCTCTTCTCTGGCTGTCTTCCTGCATCACCAAATCAGCTCATCTTCCTCGGTGACTTCAATTCTGACTTCAGTTCTTCTCTCCTTACAGGGGTAACTCCTCCTCTCCAGCTTTTGGGGAACTGAAGGACTATTACCTCTTCTACCTGAAGAGCAAGTCTCCCCGGGAGGAGCTTCTGAAGATGTGGGGAGAAGAACTTACTGGTGAGGAAAGTGTCTTTGAGGTGTTCACGTGCTACATCACTGGAGAACCCAACAGGAATGGGTACAAGGTGAGAGCGAGCCCAGGAAGGGATGGTTAGTGTGGCACAAACAACAGTGCACATTTCCTTTTGCTCCTGGTACCACACTCTTCTTCCACAGAAGAATTGGCACTTCTCTTTCCAAAAGGATTTGCTGGCACACTGGTTGAAGGGGGTCCAGCAGCCAGAGCTAGGGCTCAGCATAGAAGGAAAGGTGCTACAGTATGGCAGGACCAGTATCAATTGACTTCAGCAGTCATTCTTACAGTTGAGCATATCCTGACCTTTGAACCAAACCTGGGAATTCTCTCCTGAAGCAGGTGTGTTTGAGACCATTAAGGCACTTCTGAGTTCCTTCAACATCCAGATGATAATCAAAGGGTTGTTACATCCATTGTGAGCCATCCTTTCTCCTCATGGTAGGTTACGTGTATGCCTTGGAATGATGACCCTCTTGCTACTGAAACCAACCTTCTGAAGGACCAACTGGAGAAGGTGAACAGACGAGGAATCCTGACCATTAACTCCCAGCCAAACATCAATGGCAAACCATCCACAGACCCCATTGTAGGCTGGGGGCCCAGTGGAGGTTATGTTTTCCAAAAGGTATTTTATTATTCTGGGCTAGGCAGTAATGAGTTAGGACCCAGTTTGGTCTCTATTAGGTTGGGAGGTCCCAGGCTTACATCCACATAATCTTTCTGCCTGCTCCTTATCTTAATGTGTTCTTGGTGAGATGAGGCAAAGCTCCTTTGGTGTCTTAAGAGCCACAGTGCCATCTCTATGGCTGACTTCACAGCTGTTTTCCCCCACCTCAAAACATCTATTGAACATCTGTAGAGTTTCATGGTTTTATTCTCAGCAAGTAATTATTGGTAACTTATTTCTAGAGCAGGGCTGTGACATTTTATATATACACATGTGCCTGCCCCCTGCATCTGATTCAGTGATGCACAAAGCAACCAGATTTTTCATAAAATGGGAATCAGTGAGGTAGTATCTCTACCACCCAGCATCTCATGGTGATAAAGAGGGTATTTAAAAATTTCCTCTGTCCTTATGTAAGGCAGAGTTCTCCACAGTTACCCCCAGCCCACACACTATGCTGTGCTGTTCAGACAACTGTCACATTCCTTCCGTGGCCTGCAAGCAGTTGTGCCTGCCATGCCTGTCTCCCACTGTCAAGAATTTCAGGCCCTAAAGCCTTGCCACTAATGGGTGTGATGGGAATATCCCATCAAGGTAAATGCCAGGGAAGTAGCTCATACTGGAAAACAAAGCATCCTTGTTCAAAAGGGATCCAAACCAGTAAAGCCGGAGACCAGCAGATGGCAAATGCAGTTATGTTTTCAAAGGAAAAAATTCCCCTGAGGTGAGGGAAATCCATCATCTCACACAATAGCCAGGAAATGGGAGGAGGGGGAGCAGTTGTTGGGAGCAGCTAAGCACAGAGCAAGTGCAGAATTTGGTTGTATAAGCACATGGGGAGAATTGTGAACAAAAGATGAGGACAGGGAGTGGTGCTTGGGAGAACCCAGCTGACAGCTCTGAGTTCTGCATTCACCAGGCTGGGCTGCCTTGGCAAGACACTGCTGTAAAATAAAGGTTAAGCTCAGGCTTCTTCCAAGCATTCTGGCACAGACTTGCTTCCTTATGCAGCAGTTGTGGTTACACTGGAGTTCATTCCAGCTTGTCTGCTTGTGTGGATGCAAAACAGGAAGCATGCAGCTTTCTTGAGTGCACTGTTCCTGGGCTGTTCCCTCTGCTCTCCCCAATTATTTTTTTCCCTAGCTCGCTTAGTAATTTGCTCTGCCCTTTGTTCAAGCTTCTGTAGTATGTGTTTCTGGGGATGAACATACAAGGCAGCTCAGACTCTACAAATGTCCTTGTTTACCTGTATTTGTCTCAGTTCTGCCATGATTTAAGGCTCTGATTCTCTTCTTCTCCATCCCTCCCTGCAGGCATACCTAGAGTTCTTCACCTCCAGTGAAATTGTCACGGCACTGCTCAAAGTGCTGAAGAAGTACGAGTTGCGAGTGAACTACCACATTGTCAATGTCAAGGTAGGCTGTTACTGACAGGACACTTTCCTTTCACCACCTTGAGAGAGACATAAATACCAAATATTCAGACATGAGGGCTAATGAAGGGAAGGGAAAGTAAAGCAAGTCAGCTGTGGTGTGCAGGAGCTGTCTGGTCCCTTAACAAGGAGAGGGTAAATACCCTTTTTCCAACTCACTCAGTCCCTCCTCCAGCAGTTGCTTCAGAAAGGTTTTCCTTCTTTTGGCAGGGCCAGAACATTACCAATGCTCCAGATCTGCAACCCAATGCTGTCACGTGGGGCATCTTCCCAGGAAGAGAGATCATCCAGCCCACTGTGGTGGATCCTGTAAGCTTCCTCTCCTGGAAGGTGAGTCCTCCCTTCTGCTGGATACATTGCTGTGATGCCCTGGAAGTTTGGAGTGTCTGGTTTGGTTTTAGTTTCTCATACTCCTCACATTTGAGGGCTGTTGCTGTATTGGCTTGCAGAGGTACAGGTCTTGTTCCTCCTGCTCCCTCAGCTCCAGCAGGAGCTGTTCCCAGGCACAAAGCGCCAAGTAACAGGGATTGAGAGCCACTACTGTCTCTGTACCAGGCCTCAGAGTGCTGGGCAGTGGTTCTTCCTCTGCTTTTACGCACACAGGGGCAGCATTGAGCCATCCATTGTACTGCAAACGTGTCTCCTTTCAGCTCTGGGCACTTCCCACTGACTGGAAAGCACAGGGCTCCTTGCTCAATTCTTGCCGTTTTTACTGAGAAGAAACAAGCCACAGTCTGGCCAGTTGTGTAACACTGGGTATCCTAAATTAAGTAACATGAGGATGTTACACAACTGCCAACTTTTTCTTGTTCCCATGGCAGGATGAGGCCTTTGCACTGTGGATCGAGCAATGGGCCAAGCTCTACGAAGAGGAGTCACCCTCTCGCATGATCATCCAGTACATCCATGACAACTATTACTTGGTCAACCTGGTGGACAATGACTTCCCACTAGAAAACTGCCTCTGGCAGGTTGTGGAGGATACTTTTGAGCTATTGAACTCTCCAACTCAGCAGTGAAAATTCTTCCTCTAATCTCTTAATTCCTCTTCCTGTCCACTGACTGGGGAAAGCAGCAGCTCCTGTGCTGACGATGACCACACTCCTAAACCCAGTGACCATGCTGGTGCTCTGATCTACCCACACTATGTGCTCTTCTGTTCCCAACACAAAAGCTCCCTGACCGTTCTCACTGAACAATAGCCAGCACTACCTGAACCTCTGAGCTGAGACTCCAGACTAATCCCAAAGGTCAGGTCTGCAGGATAAAGAGCTGCTAATCATGGTTATGCTAATTACAGTAACAGGAGAACATGAGATTCTGGTAACTTTCTCATGCCAGAAATGCTGGCATGGGGACAGAAACATTCCTGTCAGCTGTACCTATGCGAGGGGATTATTTCAGCAGTTACCAACCTGGAAAAGAAGGTCAAATTGCTTTTATATTGCACTCCTAAAATGTATTTCTATATAGTTTATCATCAGGCTCTTTTGCACTCACTCCAGAAGAAGGTTCAAATTTTCTTCCTAACTTTTCTCCTTGTATTGTATTTCCTGTTTTCTTTTTAATAGGACTATGTGAATTTCCATTCAGGATAAGACTAAGTAGGAATCACACTATTTCCTAGATCATGTACAATAAAATATACGCATACAAATGTCACTTGTACTAGGCCATGCTCTAGCAGAGATTCATGTTGTTTGCTAATTAATCACCTGGCACAAGGGAAAACTTTAAGAAAATTGATTGTTTCTGGGGCAGTTCTGCCTTCACTTTCAATGCATGCCCCAGAGTATGGCCAAAGCTCCATGGTAGAGCAGAGAAAGCTTAAATCCTAGAATTTACCACAAGTAACTAGCTACACTATTTTGCTCAGTTCTGCAACATCATGGGAGTTGTGGTATCATCAGAAAAGATAACCTATCTTTCCTGACCTAATGAGTCTTAACAGCCTTAGGCCCCATGGCATTGGAATAAGGGGTTGGGGAAGCTGCTGAGGCTGCTTTGTGTACTTAACAATCCTGCAAAGCTGCCACAGGCTAGGAAAATGACCTCGGGGCAATTCCCAGTGGGATTTCAAGATCCCCACCATGCTGTGAGCATCTCTTTCAAACAACCAAGGAAAAAAAGCCTTTTCCAGATTCTTCAGACTCTCTTGTTATAGCTGTCTGAGACCGGGCTCTCATATCCAGGATAATTACAGGGCATCAATCACAGAGGCAAGTAATGGGAAGGCTGGGGATCAGACACGCCTGTCTCGCCTCAGCAAAGCTTTTGGTGCTCAGCTGTTCCCAGCAGGTTTCTTCATCCCTTGCCCATTCAGCACAGAAATGAACCAGCAGGAAGCAGTCAGGAGGTTGGCCACCCACTGAAAGGCTTAATGAAGAGCTGATGGACCTAGACAGGGGGAGGAGGTGGGAGCCATGTGGAAGTCTGCCCCCCCCCAGGGTAAAAGCCAAATCTAAAATTAAAGACCTGTGTTTGCGCCTACCCAATCCAGACTCTGGAATCAACAGCATCTAGCATCCACAAACTCCCGCTCATCTCTAAGACTCTATTTGCATACTCCCCCCTTGACAGCAAGCTCCTGCCCAGGGAAAACACTGAGTAAAAGGAGAGCCTATAAGGTGTTTTTTTGACCTTTAATCAGAACTCCAGCAAAAGCAGGGTCCAGAAGAGAAGAGAATGCAACCTCACAACACCTAGGAGTAATTTCTCCGTTTGTGCTGCTAAGGAGGTAGGATACAAGTCCTTTAACGAGGACCTTTCACTAGGTACCATCTCTTCCTGGTTGTTCGTTGGCTGTCATCCTTCTGGCCTGTCGCACTGCTTTTATCGTAAGAGTAGAGTGTTCTCTTTCTTGATGGCACAGGACCAGCTCTTTGTTGTGACAGGAGCTGTATCCTCCACGTGTCCTGAAATGAGCAGCAGCTGCAGGCAGGCCTCCTCCATTCAGCAGGATCCTTTGTCCTTGCGCTGGAATGCTGTGAGCTGCCACCACCTTCCAAAGGCCTGAAAGAGGAAAGCGGACAAATCAAACACTCAAGTTACCCTTGAGGGGCTGCAGCCATTCTCACAAAACCCGTAAACATAGCTTTCCTTCTAGCAATCACTCTGCCAGCTGCCTCACCCTTCACTCAAAACCCTTCCCTGTCTCTCCTGAGGCCAATATGGGGCATGCAGAGTACAAATGAATGTGAGAAAAGAAAGACCACTGGTCCCTCTGCCTTCTAATTTCAGTACCTGCTCCTGTCTCCTTAAAGGAGGACCTAATCCTGCATGAATCTTCTGGAGGCAGGCAGAGGAGCAAACTGGATCTGAGTTCTAAGGCTTTGCCTGCTTGCTCAAATTCATAGTGATTTGCTTGCCCCTGGGTGCAAATCAGCACACTCCTCCTGCATCAATGTGGAGCCTGTTTCTTCCCTGGGCGGGGTCTCAAGAGGCAGCAGATTAGGGGATTAACATCACTAATAACAGCAGGGAAGGGGGCACGTGTCAGGGAAACTGACTCTTGACACAAAGCTTTGAAAAACACCCATAGATGAACCCATGTAAAGCTGGAAGCTTTTTTCCTTTTTTACTGGCAAGTCCCATTCCTTGATGTATTCAACTTCTCCCTAAGCAAGTGCATTGTGCAGGGAGAGAGATACAGGGAACACCAGTTGTCCACCTGGAGTGCTTTTTGTACCACTGACGTCCACTGAATTGAAGCAGTCATAAATGCTTACCTGAGACAGGAGGCTCCTGGCTTCCTCCTCCAAAAGTTTCTGCACGACGCAGCTTTGCAAATACCTTCGTCTCCACACCCTCCAGGCCTTTTCCATCAGTTGCTGCTGGTCCTGCCAGGAAAAGAGGCAGCGCACAGATTAATTGGACTCTGGCAGGCAAACTACCTCACTTCCCTCCAGTCCCACCTTGTTCCAGTTGCTTTCCTGGGTTCCCCTTAAATGACTTTGCATTGGTAACAATCAGAGCTGACTAGTAACAGAGCTCCTGCTAAACTACTGTCTCCTGCAGATAGTGTGGCTAATTAAGTCCCAGTACCCTGAGGAGAGGACAATGCCCCATTGTGCTGCAGCACAGCTCCTCAGTGCCTAAGGAGATGCCCACGGTATAAAGGCATCATCTTGTTACCTGGGTAGGCTAGAGCACATCTCACACAGCTAATGCCCAGGAACCAGGCAGAACATGAGTGTGAGCAGAAGGGGAAGCCAAATGACAGCTCTTGGTAAGCTGTGGACACCAGTGGGATGTATCAGGAACACAGATGAGGACAAAGATCATAATAATTGCTGTGAACTTTTTGCACAGTCTACAGGCAATCTAGACAAATCCTGTTTCAGCTTCCCATCTGTAAGGGCAAAACACAACTAAATCTGTGGATATGCCAGTCTGTCAAGGCAGCATTTCAGAAAGAACAATGGAAAAACTAGCCACAGCAGCAAAGCAGAATTTCTGGTGCACACTGGTACTTGTTAAACCCCCAGGTGTCATCTCCCAGGATGTAAGTGAGGCTACAGGCAGAGCAGGTTTGTCCAGTAACACCCATCACTGCCATCCCAGTGGCACTGGACACTCACCAACACCTGAGCCAGTATCACCACCCTGCTGGCTTCCTTCCACTGATGCCATCCCCTTGCCAGACAGAGAAGTCTCCTCTCATGCTGGCACTGGTGCAGTACCACTGTGTGATGCCACCACCTCAGAGATTTCCTCCTGCAGGCAAAGGAGGCAAATAAGCTTTACCAGCCATACAAAGGAGCCCTTCCCCTGATGGTACCAGCAAGAGAAAGCCCAGAGCCCTCCACTCCACTTACCCAAGCCACTTCTTATCCCACTCTTCCAAGTCCACCTCTGCTGTGTTCTCCTGGATCCTTGCATGTGCACAAGAGGGTCCTACCACATTGGGTCTCTCCAGCAGCCTTTCAGTCCTGTTTTGGCTCCTGTAGATCACCAGCCAGCGCTGAATGGCACTGGGAAAAAGTCCAGGTGGTGCTGAATCTTCTTCTCTGCCTCTTCTGCTTTCTAAGAAACAAAACAGGAATCACACAGGAGCTAACCTTGGAGCTAGAGAGGAAGAGAACAAAGCTGCCATGAGCCCTTAGTCCTTTGACTCCTGAACACAGAAGAAACCCACTGAGTTTGATTGCCATGAGCTCCTACTCCACAGAGGAATCCCAGTCATTTAGCTGGTAAACACTAATCCCCTTCCCTCCTCACTCTTACTCCCCACATGGCCCTGTGAAAGGAAGAGAGGACAGAAAATCTTCTTACTCATGGACCACGAGAGAGACATCTTCCTGCTTTTCCTAACACCTATGAGGGTACTGCGCTGCCGTAAGCATTGGGAAAAGGCAGCTGCTCTGGTCCAGTAGTTGCAGGCCTGCAAACAGAAATAACACAGCTGCAGCCTAGAGTAAACACAATGCACACAGCACTCACACAAACCAGTCTTAGAGAGACAGGCTCACAGCTCTGCAGGTAGCTTAATGTGCCAGACCCCAGGCTGGAAACTGCACAGATGAGATCCCAGCAGGACTGACTCAGCCCTTCCAAATCAATCGACCTCTTTGTAGTTTGCTAGCTGTGAGTCTTTTGAAAAAAGCTGCAACTCTGACAGCTCACTCTGCTTTGCAGGGACAGTGATTATCCCATCTCATCTTTGAGCAGAGAGGAAGGAGTGCTCTCATCTCTCTGGTCAAAATGTCTCCCTTATTGCTGTACTCCATATGGTTGTTGCAATCAGTGCCACATTATGGTGATGAAGCTGTGTGCACAGTCTGTGAAGAATTTCACAGCAGGGACTAAGCAGTCATCGCAAATCAAAACAGGTTTTTATACAAGTCTTGTCACACTATCTTAGCGCCTTATGACTCACTGAGTCTTCATGAGGGAACAGACAGTTAATAATAACTGTCTCATAGGGACCTTTATCTTCTCTTACTTGTTTGACAGTAGTCACAGATCCCAGGCGCAGGGCTTGCTGTCCTCTTGCAGCCACTCGCCAGCGGTGACAGGCTTTACCTGGAGAGGGCTCCTGCCACTTGTGGTTTCTCCCTCCTGGCACTCCTTGTTCAGCTCTCAAGAGTTTGTCCCTCCACTTAGTAAAGATCACAATCAGGAGGTGATGCTCTCTGACTCTTTTAAAATAAAACAGGGCTTCGTGCAGCCTCAGTCTACATGCAGTGACCTGGGCCCAAGTGATGAGGCACCTGAAAAACAGTTACAAGCGCAGAAAAGACACAGATGCCTAAAGTCACAATTCCATGTCAGACCAAATGAGACCTTCTCCCTTGCCCTGCACTGCAGTGTCCCACATAAATGGTCAGAGCAAGCCGAAGAGCATTCAACAAGAAAAAAGCCTGTTCCTATTATTCCTTCTGCAATCAGTATTTATGCATTGTTCTCCATGCCACTTATTGTTCCAGTGCCTCATCTTTGGGAGGTGCAAGCTCAGACTCTTCAAGAACAGTATCCTTCTGCTGAAAACCTGCCCTCTTTTTACTTCAGGTTCCCAGCACTGTTACCTCTCACCTACTCAAAGCCCGAGAGAATGTCTGCTTCCCTCTGGCCATTTTAGCATTTCCTCTTCTTCAAAGGCCTCTGCAAACTGAATCCAATCTTCTACTATGCTTTTCCTTTGCCTACAAAACAAATGCTTTTCCTAGGCTGCCTTGCCACTACACATACTGGATCCCTAAAAAAAAAAAAAAGAAAAAGAAAAAAGAATTCAATTAGTCAGTCTTCAATCTATTTCTGTGCTAGCAGCTGACCTGAAAGATGGTGTTTGATGAAGGCTTTTTCATTATGGGCTGAGAATAAAACTGCTAAAATCTCCTTCAGCATGGAACCCAGCAGATTCCTTAAGTCTGCTTGCAGCATTTATGACAGCAGCTTGTTGTCAAGATTCAGATTTTGTTTCTTGGCTGTCACAAACTAAGGCCCTGTATATGTGGGATGTACAAGTAGAATCTTTATGGAGACAACTTTATTCCAAAAGATCAACAACTTTAGAAGTTACTATTGCCAGCACTGTAAATCTGCACCCACAATAATCTCTCTGTATCTTGCAGGCTGATGCACAAGAGGCCAGTCTTCCTCTGCAACGACAGAATCCAATCTGCTTTTAACTCCTGGCTTATCCTTTTGGTTCCTTGTTCCATTTGGACCTTCATTATGCAAATCACCCCACTCCACCATAGGGCGGAGGTGTTAATATCCTGTGCCTGGCAGGCTTTTTGGAAGATCAAGAGAAGCTATTGCAGGTTATTCTAGCATGAAAAATGCCCCCCTCAGAAGAAAGAGGGCTCAGCCTGTACCAGGTGAGAAATTAGAAGCACTCTCTCATCAAAGGAGACTCAGAAGGAAGATTAATTGTGGAGACATGCTCAACAGCAAGGAGCAACATTAAGGGCTTCTCCCAAATACAGTTCCCATGAGGGAGCCACACAGATGGATTTGCAGAGGAAAATACAATTGGGTGGGGTAAGTGCAGAGTCTAAACATCACAGCCACCAAAGTTTTACTGGGTTTTTAGTTGCTCTTTCCTCTGCAGATCTCTGTGTCCTCTCAGCCTGAACCTGCAATTCAAAAGAAAACCTGCTAGGGCCAAGCCTGCACTTCTCATGCCTCAAATAAATCCTTGGCATAAATAATCTTATTCATTCTTATCCTCCTGAATTATTTCAGAGAAACACCTCAACAATCCTGGCTCACTACAGATGAACACTTCTCTGCACTTCAGGAAGGCAGTGGCCTCATACAACATAAACCACAAACAAAACTGTTTTCAATGTGAAAGCCACTGAACACAATTAAGAGAGAAAAAAATTCTTGTGTTTTCGGGATCTGCAACATAACATAAGACTCAGAGACAGACTACAGCTTCACCTATATTGTAATAACACCAAGATGAGTTGCATATCATGGTTCTCCCTTCATAAGTTTTATACTGCTTTGCTGCAGGAACAAATTGAACTCAATTTTTCACATTAAAATAAAATCAACACACTGTGTCCAGAATCCTAAAAGACTCAGATTTGTAAACATCAGATCTCTGTAAGACCTCTGCCCACTATTCCTTTCAGCAAATACTGAAGTGAAAATGAGGCTTTCGATTTTTAGACTACACAAATTTGTTTGCATCTCTCCCTCAGTGTACAAATACCACCCTGCACAACTAAGACTGAATACAAGTTCTGGAAAGAAAAGAATTTTTGAATGAGAAGAATGAGGTGGGGTGTGAGGCTATACGTAAGAGATCCCCTAAAATAGACACATCCTCAAAGAAGTGCTCCTACAGAAGCTCCATTTACACGAGCTATCCACACGTCCAAACCCAAGCTCTGCTCTGAATACAGTGGATACTACTACATAAATTGCTCTTCACGCAGAGCTTCCCTTGGCAATGCTTTGAGAGCAAGAAACAAACCTGTGCAGGAGAAAACGTTCCCAGAATAAAACAGCATATTTCTTCTTCCTTGTTTGGTAATACCATGTCTGCAGGACCAGCCTCTTCTTCTCCTGGCAGCTGTGCCGAGCCCATCGCTGCTGCAGTTCTCTCAGAACACGCTTCCCTGGGAGAGAGCACACCTTCCTGAGCTCAGCCCAATGACTGTTTCTCTATTGCAGAGTCCAGACAAGAGCAAAGAATACATCTCCTGCAAACACCAAATGGGACCAAACTTGCTAAGATTTCCTGTCCTCTCTTTACCAGCTAAAGAGACTTTCCAATTCACCTTGTAGTTTTTTGTCTGCAAGGCAGTCAGACCTTCTTTTAAATTGTCCCTGCAAGAGATCACAGATCGCTTCTACTCTTATCTGCAAGGCAGTTTTCCATTAAAAATTGGGAGTTCTTCTTCCCTGACACAGCATAAGTATTTAGAGCATATGGAATTCCTCGAGGGATCAGGACTGTTAAGCACCCCAAAAGATATACCCTGCTCCCACTGAAGCAAAACCTGACTGCTTGGTCTGAGGAGACATGTTCAAACTTGGAATGCTGTATGGAACTCCATTTAACTCCCCACCTGCCAAAATACACTACTTGAACACTCTTTCGGTAGTGCAGAAAGAAGTGCCAAAGAAGCACCTTCCCTAATATAAAGCACTACAAAACAATAGGGCATGTGTCCTGCTGATAGCCAGAAGAATGCAGTGACACATGCACCTACTGACTCCTGGAGTAGTATGTGCCTTTCCAGAAGAGCAGTGCACAGAATTACAGATAAAGGTGTGACTTTCTCCATCCCAACCATTCCCAGAGCTTCCCTCTTCTACAGACACAAGTGATGCCGTGGGATGGGGTAACTCACTTTGCCAGCAAGAATGCCAATGCCACAGAGCATCAGCAGTCATCTGGTGAACATGACACCTGAATCTCCGGTCAACTTCCACTTTCTGGGCTAGTCTCCTTTTCCACAGGCTGAAAGCCATCTGGAAACAATGAACTCCATGTTTTAGGGCTGCTGCTGCTCTTTGGTTCTTATTTTCCATGACCCAGTGGTGCCAGCTGAGAAAGGCTCTGAGAAGGACAAAAGTTGCTGCACTGACTGTAGGAACAGCTCACAGAGATACGCACCCTAGTAACGGAAAATTTAACAACAAACATACACACGAGGGAGTTTTGGAAACAAATCTGATCTGTTAACATCCCTTCCCCTCTAAATGTCAGGAGAAATGATGGATAGGACAAGCTGTTGGGAGTAAGGTGTTCTGTCCTGGCTGTGCCAAACCTGTTGCGCTCTTCAGCTTTGGAATCAGTAGAGAGCAAGGCCATATCAGTGGATAGGAAGTTACCAGGACTGGTTATCAGCAGAGCTGAGCTTGCTCTAATTTGTGAGGTATCCCATCAAACATTGTTGTGTTCTGACACAGTAATTTTGAAGCTGGAAAAGCCTCAAAATAATGGGCTGCAAAACTCCCACTGAAGACAAAAAAAGATAGCTAGAGGAAGATTTTTTTTTCCTTTTTTTTATTAAAGCAAGTGTAAAGCTTTCAAAACAGAGAGCTTTAGGAAACTTCTGGAAAGCACGATCCCTACCGAGACAGCTGAATGCGCCTGCAGTACTGCTGGGCCTTTACATGATGTCGAGTTCGAGCTGACCAGACAATGAAGCACCTCTGCAGGCAGTATTTCTCTGCTTGCTGCCAGCAACTCTTCACCTCCTTGTCAGAACTGCAGCCCTGTAATTCAGAAAGGCCAAAAAAGGCCTTGAACTGCTGTTATATCACAGTTACTCCACACAGCTCAGCCATCTCTCCTTGCCACTGGGACTCTATGATTGCCCAGCTCTGTTGCTAACTCACAAACCCCACATGAACACCCAGACATGAGGGTCTAACGCATCCCTTTTAAATCCTTGACATCTGCCCCACTTCCACTCAGCTAACAAATGGTAGGGAAGAGTTACCCTGAGAAAAGCTTCAATCTCCCAACTCTTCTGTCTGAGAGAGAACAAAAAAGACAAAATAGCAGTAAGGCCTTCCATATGCTGATATGGAAACCCAAAGACTCTTTGCTAAATTTGGCTATGCAGAAAACACTTGTATATTTACATTTTACAGAACACTTTCTAGCCTCACCTCTTCCCATGCAGAGTAACTGGTGAGAGGCTGGGAATTATTATCTGGACTCTGCAACACCAAAGACTGGAACTGATTCCCCACAAACCAATTTCTTCTGCAAGACAAAAGTATTGGGTGAGGAGGGAAAGACAAAAGAAGATAAAGCCCCCTGGAAGGATGGTGTGACATGACATGAGAGATTATCCAGAAGCAAGGGATTCAGCCAGTCCAAACAAGGGGTCACTCCTACTAGCATCCCAAAAAACCAGTCTCCAACTCACCCAGATCTAGGGAAGGAGGTCTGCAAGTACAGCTCCCCACCCAGCTCAGGTGGCAACTCTGTGCACTGGTGGAGTTGCAGGAAAGAACTGCGACACAACACGCGTGTGACGTCCTCAGCAGTCAGAAGGGAGGAGAAGCCGTGCTGGCTGCTGTCACTAAGACTGCATTCCTGCAGGTATGAAGGGAGGAACACGCTGTGATGCGAGTGTCCTCACAGTGCAAGCACTCAGCTAGCAGTTCTGACCATGCCATTTACTCCTTTTTTCATCAAAGATTCAGGCAAATCCAGAATGCATCCAAAGGAACTACAGGCTAGCAAGGACACCTCTAGAGTGCAAACATTTAACTGATGGGAAAGTTATTTCTATACTAGTAATTTCCATACTGAATGCAGAAATACATGTACTTCTATATTGAGAGAAGGGGAAATGGGCATATACACTGTCTCAGTGAGGAAGCTCTTTATATCTCATCCCTTCCACCTGGCAGCCACAAACAGAAGCAAGTGTACAAGGGATCCTCACTAGCTCAGCACCTTCCCACATCTCTAAATGATGAACCAGAAAAGGCACAAAGAGCATTGACTTTATACTTTCAGATTACATTCCAGCTTCAGGACCCCACAGATTTCAGTGCTCTTCAGCACTAAATTTGAAGCACAATTTGCTGATGACAGTATCATGTTGAAACAGAAATCTTCCCCTGAAAAATCACAGCAGTATAATACCTCAGAGCAGTCTGGGTGTACCAAGATCTTCTCACCTTTTCCAATGAGCTTTGAGAGGTCAGAGTAGCTGGTGCACTGCTGTCAAAGCCAGATGATGTTGAGAGGTCCTCAGAAAACAGCATGGCAAGAGGTTCCTCACAGACAGCTCTATGCAAGTGCTTAGAATTTTGTTCAATTGTCTTCAGCATGAGATACTTTTGGTGCCATAATTTCAGAGTTTTTCTGAGTTTACACTGCTCCAAAGTCTGAGAGAAAGAACTGAGACAGAAGATACTGACACAGTAAAGTGACAAAAGAACAACACCAGATGGGGTGACTAGCACAGACATGATGGACAATAGATGGGGTAAAAGGGGTTCTTGCAAAAGGTTCAGAAAGTCAAGTGGGCACTACTAATGGGGGCAAGACTCCAGGGACTGGCTCTTCTGTACTCACTCAGCTTTGTGATGCTCACACAGCCTTGTTTTCCACAGCAGATATACTCTCTGCAGCTTCAGTTTTTGGCAGAAGTCATCAAAAGAGTAGACTGTTTTCTCCAGAAACTGTCTCTCTCCAGTCCATGATGTCTGATCTTCCTGCCTCTTTGTCACAGTCTCGTCAGCTACTGAGCTTATAACTGCTCCTTAACCAGTTACATAAAGGAACAAGAGATCGTTTGTCTCAAGGCATTCCAACTCAGCCCAGCCCAACCCTCAAACTGCTTCTTTTCAGCAATGTTTAGGAGTTTCTATTTGGTTTATGAAGCAGAGCAACAAATCTCCCTGTAGCTTCACTGACACGCCCAGAACTAGCCCACTCTGGTTTGTTCATATCCTGTATCATCTGAGCCCCTCTGTTTTCAGGCTGTTTTCAGTGTATAAGAAGAGGAAGAAGGAGCCTAAGCACCTCCAAAGCTTAGATTCTGCATAGACCCTAAGCTGCTCACCATAATGCCACCTCCATTTCAGGAGGAAGAGGTTCACCACTGCCTGCTTATCACCTCCTCTGACCTGCAGCATCTCAACCCACTGCTGGAAGTGCTTCCTCAGTGATACTGCTCTGAGATGGGCCAGGTTGCACCTGTCAAGTGTCTTCTGCTCAAAAGTCTCCTTCCACGTACCGAAGCACCTGAGAATACCAAAGGTAAATGTTGAAAAATACTTACACAAGCTTATGTGTCTTCCTGAGACTGGGTTTAGTTCAGGAAAGATAGACAGAAGCTGCCCCTGAGCTTCAGTTCGTTTATTTCAGTAAAAAGCCACTGTCATTCTTAGAGCACAGCAGCACAGTGACTGGTCTCGGGTTTGGTCTTTCAGGACATCAAAAGCAGGGACAAAAAAGTTCTGGCAGTGCACAGGAGGCAAGTCTTAACATCTCTGGCCACAGCAGTTCCTTTTCATGTTTCTACCCCTACTTTCATCTTTATTAAGTCTTAAAACAAAAGGATAGATGGCTTTAAGATGGAACAAATATTACTATCTGGGTTGGCTCTGTTATTCCTTGGACTTTCACAGCGAACATATTTTTCACATGAAAAACAGACCTCATCAACTCACCGGGAGACCAAGTGTCTTTGGATTTGAGTTGTCAGTGTTAGAATCTGTTTCATTTCCAAGCTTTGGGAATGCCACATCCAGAAAATGTTTTGTAGTTTCTTCTTTTCCAGCAGAGCATGGGCTTCCAAAAGCCTGGCTTCCTCTTTGCTCAGCAGCTCCTTCTGCAGGCGCCACAGTCTGAAAGCTGCTGTGTCGCAGGGCAGGAAGAGATTGACAGGAAGAGAAATAACAGAAGAACTTCAAACAACTTAGTGTCACACAGCAAACAATCCCTGGCTTAACTCCAAGCTCCCACAGAAAGGACACTTAAGGAAGGCAGCTCACATTGCTGGAGGAACACATGCTGCAGCTGAATTCATACAAGGAATAAGGCAAAAGGTGTATGGTATGGTAAGTGGCCATCCTCTCACTATTACAGATACTGGCCCAGCTACTTGCAGGATCATGTTCTGAAAGAGCTCAAAGCAACAACTAGACACAAACCAAAAATCCTGATGAAACGGTGATTATCTCCAAGCTGTTCCAAGGCTATGGAATGTGTGCTTACCAGCCAGCCGTCTCATGTCTCTGATTGCTTCAGCTCTCCAGCGGAACTCATCTCCTCTCTGCCTATGACGAAGCTGTGTCCACAGTTGTCCCTCCACCCTGAAAGAGCCACAAGCATGCTTTGACATCCAGCTGTCCAAAGAGGCACTCACAGAACGGAATCCAGGGCTCTCCTCTCTCTTTTTGTCTCGACTTGTTCTTTTGCCTTCAGAAGCAGAAGGCTCAACAAAAGGCTTTTCTTTTGACATCTCTACTGTCAAACTACCACTAGAGATTGTAGTATTGCCTCACTCCAACCTCATTTACATCTGTATCACATATGCAGGCGATAGCTGAAGCCAAGAATTAGTACAGGAGTATTTCTGTCAGACACTCAAATGAGACTGCAAACACTGGTGCACAGAAGCTCTGAAATAGGACTGTTTAGTTCTTAACATTAAACTACTAATTCTTGCAGTGTTTATCCACAGCAATACATCCAAGGACATGGAAACAGGTCTGCCATCATCTGAGAAAAAACTTTCCCTGTGTTTGTAAACGTCCCCTTGTCCAAGATAACAGAAAGAGAATACTCTCTGCTTACCTACAAGCCTGCTCCATATCCTTTGAGTATCCTGCTGTAAGCTGATGCTGAGCTGAGGTTGTCATAGTTGCTAATCTTCCTACTCCAAAAATCCCCGCTGATGAACTTTGGGTACAGGAGTAAGGCTCAGGCTGCAGAGCTTCCTTCTTGCTCTGTTTTGCCACAGCTTCCTTCCACTGAAGAAGAAACCACATGATTAGAACAACCTGCAGACAGAGTATTGGTAGCAGGGTCTACAATCACTGAACTTCACACAGGGTACCCCTTCCTCCTCCCTATCCAAACAGCATTTGTGCCTTCTCTGACTGCACAGCAGAAAGCTCATGGCACCACTGTCCCTAGCCAGTGCTCACCCTCTGGAAGCTGGCAGCTACCAAAGTTGAAGCATGTCTCTGCTGGGCCACCACCAGTTGTGTCCTCCTCTGGTGCACAGCCCAGTGCAGAGCACCAAGGCCCTTCTGAAGCAGCTGGTGTCTGTAAAGCTTCCTGGCTGCCTTCTTGCAAAGGATATGTCTCCTCCAGGCTTGGAAACACCTTGTTAGGATTTGTCTGTCACACAAGTGCCAGAAACATAAAAACAAAAAGCAGAGGTGAGTTCCAGTTAAAAGAAAGGGAAGTTAAACCAGCCAGGAGGTGGCAATCAGAGTTCAGCTGTCAAGTTGTAAAGAGGTTATTTCAAATCATTCTCTTTAAGGAATGGAAAACATGCAATCTCACACCAAATTAAGGAATCACTGTTGCTAGACTGGTAGCAACCTTGTTCACATCTTATCCACAAATTTGAATTCTACCTCATGGGTAAGTCTAGCTCTTGATTTTCACTAACTGTGCAGTGAGCATACTGGAATTTGCGGCACTGAAGAGTAGCTTTGATGGTACCAACACTTCTTCATTGCTAGCAACAACCAAGGCTGAATTTAGAAGATAGAATTGAAAAGATACAGAAATTATTTTTTAGATCATGCTGCATTCTAAATTACAACCCCTTGGAAAAAAGTGGATGCAGCCCCTCGGTCAACCACAGCAAATTAACGTAGGCTAAGTCCTAAAGGCAAATGTTCCCAGGGACATGGCTCCTTAGCCACTTTCCAGAAGTGCTCCTCTGTTAACTACCAGCACACTCATACTTGAACACAGAGTCTTTTTACCTTTGCTCATTCACCTTCAATGACCAGAAGCTGTTCTCTGAGACCTACAAACAGACCAAAGACAGTAATTCACTATTATTCACACTGCTCCACTCTATTAAAGAATTTGTCTTTGTGGCACACATTATTTTGGACGGAGACCCAGAGCAGGGCTGCCTCAAGGTCGTGTATTATGTCAGATGCCTTGGACACTGTTCCCACACCATTGCTCTGTGAATATTCTTACATACTTCAAACATGAAAAAGCACAAAAAGCCTGACATCTCAGGGCCCTGCAACAATGCACAGGGTACAAACCAGTTTAATGCTTTCCCTCGGCATGCAGATCAGAGAATATAAACACGTGTTTACATTCCCAAAAACAACCAAGTTGACAAGCTGGTCTTTAGGAAGAAGCATGTGAGATGGAAAGATGCATACATTGGGATGAAGCAGGACTGTAAGAGACGAGATTCTGGCCATTCAATGACAAGATAAAACTATAGGACAAGCATCCCCATCACTTGTACCTCAACTCTGCACCTCTAGCAAGTGTCAGAAACAAGCACAAGTAATGCCTGTGAACAGGGATGCTTCACAGTGAGCACACCCTCACCTCTCTGGGCACAGTTTTCTGGGTCTGGCTCCCTTCTTCACAGCACCGTGGTTCTTTGGCACTCCTCTCTACAGAACATTCTTCAGACAGCTCGAGATTGCCATCAGCTTCCAAATTCCTCCAGCTGCTTTGGTAGGAGTATTTGTTTCTCCCTCCTTCTCTGCTCATGTTCATACAATCTACATCAGAATGTTCATTAAAACCTTCTTCTGCCGGTGTACCCAAAGGACTGGACTGGCTGCTGCCCACTACAGCCGTTCTGGCTGCTCGTGGTCTGGAGTCACACACCTCTTCTGACTCTTCGCTGCACTTAACACAAGAGTTGTTGACTTCTATAGATTTAACACTAAGCTGCTGGCCTGGTCTAAACTCTGTATCTCCAGGAGGAGAAGCGACACTCACACACACTTCCATAGGAGTCCCACACATGCCTACACCAACATTCATCTGAGCCCCCTCCAAATCTGTCTCCAGTAACACCTGCAGACCCTCTGGATACAGACTGGCTGGAAGGTCTTCTTTCTTCCAAGACTGAACACATGGAGATGCCCCATTGGATGTCACTTCTCCTTTAACAACCTTTTCAGGAGAATTACTTTTTCTGTGAACATAAAGACTACCAGTTTCCAGAGATGGCTTTACCAGGGACTGGCATCTGAAGAAAGGGGAACAAATGAAGGACGAATCTGCTTCTGTATCCACTAGCCTGACAGAGCCCACTCCAGAAGCAAAGGTTTGTGGCTGGATGTCACCTGAAATTTTGGTTCTCCATGTGTTTGAGCCAATGTATCTGTGTCTATGAGAGACAGAGAGAGGCTCAGCAGGACTGAAATCCCTTGTCACTGCACTAAGGCTCCAGACTTTAGCAAATGGGACACCCCATTTCAATCTTGCCTGAGCAGCACTGGTTTTTACTGCAGCTAGCTGTTCTCCCATGGTCAGGATACTGGGACCTAAATGATAAGGAGCAAAGCCTGAATGGCCAATGACTGGAGAAGACTCGGACTCCAGAGGGAGGGAGCCCCATATGCCCATTGAAGCACTTTCTTGCTTAGGCTTCTGGACTGAACAGTACAAGCTAGCAGAAATCCGTGAGGATTGCAAAAGACACTGAAAAGACTCCAAATTAGATGGATCAAGATTCCCCAGGGTCAGGGCTGAACTGTGGCAAGTGTTCACACTTTCACTTGAGCTCCTTAAAGAAGGACCCACCACTAATTCATGCCTAAGAGGGGAATCTGCAGCATGAGATGACAAACGTGCATTGACCAGTAAAGGGTTCACAGCATCCATACAAGAAGCAGCAGATGGTTGATGCTGTTTGTTTTCCACCGGATAGTCACAATTCTTGTTTCTTCTTTCTGAATAGTGGTGGTGAGCAGTGTGTATGGAGCAGCTACCAGCTGCCTCTGCTTCCTGATGGTGTTGTTGAGGAAAGTCAATATTCTCACTCCTTCTCCCTTCTAAACCACAAGCCTCAAGGTGCAAGTGCCTTTGGGGGAGATTCACAGCAGGGAGCACTGACAAAGCACGATGGAGACTCTATGAGCCACACACTTTGAGTTGTGCTGCTGCAGCCTAGAGCACAGATTATTCTGCTGCAGCAAGAAAGAACTGGAGAAGTGGCTGGCAGTGTCCGGGAACAGCTGAGACGGGCAGGAGAGATTAGTCAGTCTCAGACTGGGATCTCTTCCCATATGACAGAGGTGTGGTACACAGCTAGCCCTGTGCTGCTGTCTCTGGGCTTACACCGAATGCTGCAGCTCAGGCCAGGGATGAGAAATGTCTACTCAACTTCTAGTGCCCAAATACAGATTGAAATTCATGTTCTTCTGAATGTTTCTTTGCTCTGAAGAAAAAGAAGAAGAAATGTAAGCAAAAGACCATGCGTATTTCCTATCTCATCTTGCCTAGTTTGACAAAGCCTTTGGGTATTTTCCTTGTGAATTTCTTGTCTCTGATCCACCAGCCTCAGTCCTGAAAGTGTTATGGACACTATTCTCTTCCTGTTTTTCAGCAGACAATCATATCTGGCAGAGCAGGAATGACTGAAAGGGACAGATTCAGTTCTCAACAAAAAGCCTGGAAAACAAAGACTTCCAGCATTATACACCTGCAGCCTCAGGGAGAATTTGTTGCTAGCAAGGCTGAATTATCCTGCTGCCAAGACAGGGTAGTGTGTAACAGCTTTTCCTGGATGCTCTATATTTCACCAGATCTACATGACACCGACCAAACAACAGGTCTAAAAAAAAAGTTTTCACAGAAGTCAGAGCAACATGGTTCCAGCTGGAGTACAATGCTTACCCCCCATCACTTAATGGGAAATCCAAGTCAGATCCCCCCACTCACATTTTCTCCAGGGCTTGTAGGAAAGGTAGGGCCTTGACTTCAAGTTCTCTTTAACTGCTTTACAAGTGAAAATTTGTTCACGCATCATGCTACAGCACTGCAAGGGTTCAAGGCTACACAGACTTATTTCTTCTTGTCCGCACTAAAGGATGAAACCGTGTTTACATATCCAGAGAAGCCACACTGTCCCCCAATCTGGAAGATTTACAGCACAGCTGGGAGACCTAATTTGCAGTCTAGCCACTAAATCTGATGGTTATACATATAACACTCATGCTGAGAACAGATTCTTAAGTTGCTGCTAACAGGTAAATGCAATTTGAAAGGACTGTGCTTCCATTCCTTTAAAAGCAAGCTGTCAATCACTGTCATTCTAACCACCATTCTTTTCCACCTCTTTTAAAAAATGAAAATGGTATTGTATAAAGACACACACATCTCTGTCATCTTAAAACCCCTTAGTCGATCTGAGAAGAGACAGGAACGGCCTATGAAATCAATGCCCATTGTCTTTTTCAAACACACTCTAATCCCAGAAAGCCTCCTGTCAAATTGCACTCTGTTTCCAAGCTGTGTTTATCTCATTCTCGTCTAAGAGAGCATTTGAGGCTCAGTTGTCCCTGTTTGTAACAGCTCGTTTTTCCCTCTCACATGCAAACTCCTTCAGTAATCACCACAATCTGGGGAGCAAACACAGTTCCTAAAGCAGCAGGAGACAGTCAGGCAGTGTTGCAATTATCCCTGGGAACTGCTGTTACTGCCTTTCATGCATCACCGAGGGTGCCACGAACGGAAAGATCCCATTATTTTTTCCAGACAAGTTGAAGTTGGCAACTACAGAGTGAACAGACAAAGCACAGCTGCCTTCCTCAGGGTGCCTATCACTGCATGAAGTATAACCACAAAAGGCACTGGACTGGTGTTCCATGGAAGCACTCCTTGCATTCCAGAAATATCCAATCAACAAGCAATACATCACAAAGGTGTTAAAAGGATTTAAATTGCAAAAGGACATAAACCCTCCGTGTTTATTAGTGTTGTTTTGCTCTGTGAACACCCAAAACCTGGCTCTGGACTACCTTATGCTCAAGAATCTGGACATAATCCATTTTTTGGATAACTTGTGATGTTTTTAGCTCTCCATTTCAGTTCTTTGTGCTAGGTACCAGGTTCTCAACACATCACCATGGTTATTTCAGGTGGTGTGCTTCACCTCACTCATTCCTAATTCCAGTCTCATTGAGATCTGGAAGAAATAGCATCCTTTCAAAATTATGTTTGCTTGCCCTCTGAAATTGCTACTCAAGACTTTAACATAACCACTTTTAAGCAGTAGGGTTAATGTCATTCACAACAAGATTTTATGAAGATCTTTTTAAAAACTTCTCCTGAGGCCAAAAGAGATACTCAAGGCAAATTGCACATTTTATGAACTGCAAAATCCATGACCAATGGATTTTATATTAGTTTTAATGACTCCAACTAAAACATTTAATGCATGCTTACTATATACACACTTCGCAGCAACACACTAATGCATTAAAACATGAAGCAAATTCAATTAAGCAAACAAAAATTAAGATAATCAAGTTATTTCTGTTGTTATAAGCAAAAGGAAGCAAATAGCACAGTTCATGAAAAGTAAATCAAGCTCTTTCAAGTAAATGCCATTTCAGCAATATGGTCATTTCAGCCAGACCCATAATAAACACTTATGTGCTGCACAGATTTTTATTTCCCATCCCTGCCGACCAAGGCTGATCCATTTCACACTCCAAGTAGGGACCAGTGTTTACTCCGAGATCACACTTCAAGTGCCTTAAAAGCAGGTTTTTCCTAAACACTGCTCAGTGTTACAAACCAAACAAACCATCGCTGCCGTCGCATGACGCCTGTGAGATCAACAGGCACACACAGGTTGTCCTCCCCTCCCAGTGCTGCCATCCAAGCACCCGCCGGTGTCCCGGGATGCGGTAGTGGGAGCGAGAAGCCCCTCGCCCACGGCCCAGGCCCCGCTCAGCAACCCCCATGGCTCCACTTACCCACTCCGAGAAGCACCGGCTGCGCTGCTGGGCCCCGGGGACTGACCACGCGCGTCTGAGCCGGCACTTCCTTCGCGGCGATAACCAGCCTCGGCCCCCTCAGCGCCCGCGCCCCGGGCCCGCTCCAGCTGGGGCTCCGTAAGCAGCTTATCCCCGCGATTAGGTCGGTGACCGGGGCTACAGATGGCCGGGGAAAGCCGCTCTGGGCCATGGCTAATTAAAGCCGGGGCCCGGCCGGGGAGAGGGTGACTCATCCCAGCCGGGAGCCGTGCCTGTCCCGGGCAGCGCCTCAGGACAGGCACCACGTCTTCCTCTTCCCCCCCCCGCCGCGGACCAGAACCCGCCAGAGCTGAGGGATGCACCTGCCCTGGGCGGGCTAGGCTTAATCCTGGGGATCTGCCTGCTACCACCAAAACCCGGGGCACAACAGGACCCGAGCATTTTAAAAAAACAAAGCAAAACCAGCCGAATGGAGCATCGCACCCGTCTGGGTGAGGAGATCTCCCTGAGACCCCACGAGAGCCCCACCAGGAAGCCAGCGAGGCCATGCTCTGGCACAGTACCTCTGTGAATCTCCTCACGCCCTCCTGAACCAGGTACAAACACTCTCTTCCTCCTCAGCCAGGAGAGGGGTCTGTTTTCAGCATCGCCTCTGATTTATTGCCCAAAATAGGTATCGTTGAGACACTCTAAGCTGAGTGTTACTCCTGCCTTGCCCTGCTCCCTGGAGCTCCCAAATGTACCAAACTTTCCACAGAAAAACGCATGGCAGGTCAGCTAGATGGGTATTTCCAATGTACAACATCTGGGAAGGCCTCCCTAGATATAACTGACTGTGCCAACACCCCAAACCCACAAGCATTTAAAGCAGTCATTTTCAGTCTGTGGTACATAGGCTAGGTTAAAAACAAAACCAAAAACCTGAACATTTAAAAGTATTATTTAAGGATCTGTGCTGTAACTGTACAATTCTCAAGAGCTGAAAAAACCCATTCACATAAAGGGTCCGCAACTCCACAAGTCCCAGCAATTTCTGCCTACTCTTTCCTTCTTTGCCATCCAATCACAAGAACAGACCAATTCCTATTCTTGTGCCCTATTATACGTAAAGCCTGTAAAATGAATGCACAACACTCCTTTTGAGAGAGTAAAGCCACCTACCACACTTCTTTGGCCACTGTAGTGCTTGTGCAGCAGAGCAGAGGAAGCATCTGCTTATGTTTGAAGTGATCAAAGTTGGAAGAAAACTGCTTGGTTTTAAAAATACAATGGTTCTGGAGGATGGAATGGTTCTGGAGGTTAGAGCAAAGTCAACAGGGGTCTTGGTTACTGAAGAATCAACACAGCAGCAGGTCTTGTCAAGAGAAATGCAGGTGTAAAATAACAGATATAAACTTTGAAAATGATCTTGCTTCAGGAAAATATCTATCTTCCTAGCACTAGAATTCTGCCAAAGCTAACATACTCCTTTTCTTCTGTAAATGAATCCTGTTGGAATTTGTTTGGTTTTTTGCTTCTGGGGTTTTGTTTGTTTGGTTTTCTTTTTTTAGAATCTTACCCGAAAGCCACAGCAAGACAGATTTAGCATGCATAACAAGAGTCTTCAGTTTGTCACACCCAATGGAACTCACATCTACAGTGTAAATAAATCCATCTTTCCCTAATCTCCATTTTACTAGCCCACCTTCCCACTCACACAATTATAAGCAGTATCTTCTACTTCTCAGAGTAAAGCTTAGACTAAGAGCCATCAGAGCCCTGTAAACCTTCCCCCATAATGACCCTCCCAGACTGCCTGGCTACAGTCCCAAGCCCTCAGGAAAAACTACATTTTCAAATGAGACATAAGTGACCAGTGCAACTTTTTCTAACACAGAAAAACTGTGTTCATTTTATGGTTTTCTTAGAAAAATGTAACATTTCAAGTTCTGTTAAGACAGGCAGCTGAAGGCAAAAGGGTATTTCAAGGCACAAAGGATCTATCATCTACATTCAACAGTCATTTTAAGTATCCTGAAGGACATTCGACTTGCATAAAAGCATCAGTTAATAAAACCTAATACCAGATACTGGGAGCACAAGAAGTTAAATAATGCCATCAAAAACAGCTCTTGGGAACTCCCAGATGTTTCCTGGAAATATATCTGAATAAAATCAGGCTACACTGTATTGTATTAGGGCAGTCCATAAGCCTTTTAAAGATTGCTTGTCCAGGAGTACTTTGAGTGGTTCTCTTACAAACTCAGCATGGTTCTCTTGCAACCACCAGAGGAAGCACAATGAAAGACTTGGAAGACTGCACAAGGTGCATTCAGTCACATGTACAGAAGAGGGGTTTAGGGGAAAGGAGAGTACTGGGATTACAGTGAGTCACAGTGCTTAACACGACACCTCCGGGATCTTCTGGACTTACTGCAGAACCCATCTACCTAACCTTTAGGGAGGCAAAAGAAATATCAGATCTTCTCCTGTTAGCCCAGTAGCAGGTGCTGCTCCATGAGAAGAGTGGAAGGCTCGGCTGGGCGAGGGCAGTGTGCGTCCTGGGCTGCAGGGTGCCTCAGTATGGCGCCTGGGCTGCCTTGCTTGAGGAAGGCCACTGTGAAGGTGCAGCTGGCTGATCGATGGGCTCGTAGGTGCTGCGGTCCTGGCCTGCACTGGTGACACCTGAATGGAAATGGAAGAGAACAAGCTTGGGACAAAGGCAAAAGCACAAGAACTGAACGCCCTAGAAGAAACCAACAGCTCAGGAGCACACATTTTACCAGCTCCCAGTACCTGTGGTCTGTGATCCTCACTAAACAGGCAGGAGGTAAGAAAAGTCATCCTTCCAACATGCCTATTCTTTCCTTGAGAACTGCCCTCTTAGTAGCCACATGGCTGCATGGAAAGCAAGACCCACAGTACCCCATAGCAGCACAACAGGTTCCTGTAACAGTGTATTTCAGCAAGATAAAGTGTATGAGAGCTCATGGAAAAATGAACAGAGCCAGAAGCTGCAGGAACTGTGGCTAGCTGACAGCATAGATTTAAAGGCATGATACATCCATGAACCACTCTTCCCAACAATGCAGCTGTGCCTCCAGTGTGGCACCAAATTTTAATCCAGCAGTGCTCCTAACTGTACTATGAACAATTTGTCTGTGAAAAATCATGTTACTGTCCAGGGGATGAGCAGGGAAAGAGGAGGCAGAGAATGTGCATGGACAGCTCTTTATCTACAGGCCAGGCATTTGCTGTGGGGAGAAAGCAACCTGAATCACATATAGCCACCAGACTATGAGGGGTTTGTTCTAAGCAGCAAGGATGCTCCCAAGCAGCAAAGACTTCCTGCAGAAGGAAAACAAGACAGAAAAGGCCAGGAAAATTTCAACACTGCTGGGTTCAAAAGAAAATGCCAGATAGCAGGAAAATGGGAGGAGATTTGTCAGCACATTCAGCACAAAACAACACACAGTACTGAAAATCTTTTAAGACAGACAGTTCAGAAGAGGATATGAAACTACAAAGTGTCTGAATTCCACCTGTGCCTGAGAGGAGACTCTTGGTTTGGGATAGTGTGGTTGAAAAGAAGTGCTCCCAAATTCCAAGCAAAGAAATGGACTCTCCATTGATACTTCCACTTTCTATGGGATACACATGTTGAATCACATGCTTGAATGACAAGCACAGCGAGCAGCTAATAACTGGCACAAACAAGGCACTACAGGTGACTCACATGCCTGTTGACCCAGGTAAGACCTATCTGTCTCGATTTTCACAAGTAGCTGGCAGAGACGACATCCACACTGCACTAGCAGAGAGATGCAAATAGCACATAGTGCCATAAGCCATGCTTTCCTTCCATGGCTTCTCCTCCTCTGCAGGTTTTCACCTCTTTTCACAGGAGTGTGATCTTTGCTACCACCAAAGCAGAATAAGACACTGCTTACCTGTAATGCAGGTACACCATCTTTTGTCCTGCACAGCCTTCTTAGGCTGAGAAACAGAACTGTGCCCGGCTGCTGGTTTTGCCAGCATGAACTCAAACAACAATCCCTGGCAATCAGTCAATCCCTGGCAGCTGCCCAGGCATGAACTAGCACCAGGCATGCTTGGCAAAGCTGACCAAGACCCAGAACATCTAGCCACAGCCCATCCTCTCTGGCAAATCTTCCACATTATCATTATCCAAGTACAACCAGGGGAAAAATTAAATGTCTCCAAGCAAACTCCCATGAGGTAAACATTAGTCCCATTTTCCATATGAGGAACAAAGTCCAAAGCAATTGAGGTAAATATGACTTGTGAGGCCCACAGAAAGCATGGAGGTAAAAATCCAGCTTTATTTCCCTCTTGTTCATAATCCAGCCAGAGGAAATACTGCCTCTGCTTTCCCACAGAAGGAAAATAAAGGGTTGACAAAGAAAGGACACCCAAAAGTTTCCAACAAACACACACAAATGGAGGAGGAGGAAGAGAGGAAAAGCCTCTCACAACACCATTGTGGGCAAAGTGGCTGTCAAAAACTTCAGGTCTGCAAGGGGAGAGAGGAAGAATATAAATTTAAGGCCAAAGACACACCAGAACGACAGAATGGGAGAACAAATATGAGCAAGAGAGAGCAAGCACCCCATCTGCCTGGAAAGGAGGGCAGAATCCAGTCACACAGAGCTCAGGCTGAAGGGTCCAAAGTACAAGGCAGTCCCCTTAACACTTGAGGAGGTGGCCCATATTGACATGGAAGCAGACAAAGCATCCTACCTATGTTAAAGGTGTACTCTCCTCCACGCTCCCGATACATTCGATACACCAAGTAGCAGGACACAGGTTTGAGGAGGAGGCTGAAGATGGCCATGCCTATACTGAAACGCTTTGCATCACTGAAGAAGTCGTGTGAAGGGTAGAAGATAGAGATGTGAATGATGTCTGTGAGGACTGTGAGCAGCAGGCCAGTCAGGAACTGGAAACAAGGAGTGAGAATGGGACATGAACAGAACAAGGGTTTAACCACTGACAGTAACAGTCTGCGTCTGTTTCCTGCGAGATCTATGTTACACAAGCATCCTTCACCCCAGTATCAAACAGCACTCTTGGTACTGCCTCAGGCAGACAGACACTCCTGGATGAATGATCTTCTATTTCGTGCCTTTTCTTCACATCTGTCAGATATCTTCTCATAATATATTCTATAACTGTTTATTTTTGTTTGCCAATCTATTCAATGTTCAGAAAAGGGTTTTACAAAGCCCCTCCAACTCAAGCATATTAAACACTTTGAGTCCTCACCTGACATTGCAAGTCGCAACAGCAGGTAAACAAAACAAGAATCAAGTATGTCTCATCTCTGAGAAGAAAAATAATTGACAGTGAATCCTTCTCACCATGGTTTACACAGCTCTTAGATTTATATGCTCTCTTAAAAAAAAAACCCAAACTCACCCAAATGGGGAATTGACACTGCTGTATTGGGAACAGCTGAAAATCATCACTGGCTCAAAGACTCTGCCCTCCATCCACCCTCTTCCTGAGCAGCCTGGAGGAGATCGATACTCTTACACTCACCATTGTTATGGCATCAAGGGAATCTCGCTGCACGATGGCCCAGATCCCCACGGCAAGGACACTGAAATTTCCCCAGGCGTAGGAGAGTGGCAACATGTAATTCATGCATCCCCTGCCAAATGAGACAAAAAAACCCAGCTCACATTCACAGTAAGCCTGCAACAGTTTGCTTTCATCCCTGTTCCCATAAAAACACCTCACTCTTAGACTTAGGATCTTCTTGCAAACGGGCACAAACAGGGAGTGCTGATTCCCAGGGAACGTCCCATTCCTAAATTGAAGGAATACCCTCTTCTCCCCCAGGCCAGACACTAATCACTCACCATACCGTGAGCAGCCAATGTACCAGAATGATAGCCTATGAAACAAAAAAAACAGGAAGACAGGTCAGCATGTTGGGAGAACTCTGGGAGGATCAACATGAAATGACACCATCTTCTCCCCAAAGGATGGGCGGAAGGGTGGCCTGGACCCATGAACCAGTGCAGAGGGATGGTGAGGCAATTGGGACAGTGAAGACAAAACTATTTTTCTCCACATCTATTGCTGAATATTTCCTGTGGTGCTACACTGTAGTCATTCATTTCTCTTGTCATCTCTGTTGACAGCTGATTCAGGGACCACTTAGCCTTTTCTAAATGGGTTATTGATTTTGGAACTCCAGAAGAGTTTGCAAAGAAAGCCAGGCAATCTGATTTACACTGTGCTAGCACAGTTTATACATGACCAATCTGGCATCCCATCACCAAAAAGCCCAGGGATAGCCATGCCTGCAGCTCCCAGAATTTCACTCCAGTCCTCAGCAAATCCTTCTTTTACCTCCTTCCAGTCTGTTCAGAGCAGTGGTCCAACCTCACTGCAGTATTAACCAACCTGAAGGCTTGTTCAAGGACTCTGTGAACCTGATCCTGCCAGAGCACACAGCTCTTTTCACTCCCAGTGAAGGCACCAGGTCCAAATGCCAACAGTGCCCTGAGTAGCAGCAAGGTAATGCTGTCACAAATTCTGTACTTTGCACATGTCCTAATGATCTTGATCCTTGGTGCTCAAGGGGACAAATCCAAGAAGAAAGGATCATACTGTAATAAGTGATACAAGGATTCTCTTCACCACCGCTTGCCATTCTTGTAACCAAGGAAACATACCCTACATGTTCAGAGAGCAAATGAGAACAACAATATATCACTTCAGGCTTCTTCTACATCTATAGTCTGCTGGTCACTCCAGCAAAGGGAGATCACTCATATTTGCTCTCTAAACATTTGGGAAAACAAGAATATGGAAGACAGGCTCTATTAACCGCCTCACTAAAGAAAGGCTCAAGCCTGGACATATCAGAGGATCCATGGGATACAGGCATGCTTCTATTTTTTCCTAGCTGTGAGAAAGGCTCCAAATTGGCATTTATGCTGGCCTTGGTCTAAAAAAACCCAAACCCACATTACCAAAACTTCTCTGAAGCACACTATCCCCCAAAGGAAAAAAAAGAAAATTGGGAAATGAGTACGTAGCAAAAGCCTAAGTTACTCAGTGGATACAGGAAAGCTGTATGCAGATAGGAGCATTAAGACACTAAAAAGAAATTAAGATCTAATGACACCCTGCTAGATTCCTTGACTTAAAACATCTCTCCATGCTCTAACTTAAAACAAAATTGGTCGCTGGAGAAGAGAGTGAAGCTGTGACATAAGTGAAGCACAGTCAGGAAAGCACAGGGGTGGCCCAGTTGCTGTGGCTCACACTGCTCTACCATGACACCACAATGCAAATGTCTTACTTCCTGCTCTTCCTTCGCTGCAGTGCCCCATCACAGCTGCTGAGCACTCACCAGACTTTGCTTAGACAGATTTTTATTAATTAATTTTTAAAATTGTTCATGAAAGCTTACAAAATGCTTCACCACTCCCCACGCTTCCCCTTCTCCCAAATTGTACTGCAGACACAAGGGAAAAACTGCTAATCGGTAAAATACAAGATGTTCCTGGATAAGAATGGAGACATGCAAATAGAGTTTACTCAAGAGACTATCACAACATCAGGAAAATTCTTAATTAGGTAGTATTTAATTGCATGTTACATACCTGCAAGACCCCTCAAGGCTCACCAGTTAACATAATTAGGCAGGGTGGGGTTTTTTTAAAGCTGTCTAGATCAATACTGCAGTTATTAAATTACGAAGTACTTTTAGTCATCTGCATAAAGGTAGGTTAACCAGGGGTGATACTATGAGTGACTGCTGAAATAAAACCAAGATATTCCCTTTTTAGTTATTAGTCCAATTTACTTGACAGTTCTTCAGCGCACTATGGAATTGGCTGGTGGTGTTGGTATGCTTTAATATAGAAAATATAGTGTTAATGAAAAGCTACAGTTACTATGGGAGTTAATTTGCAGGCAGTCTCCTGATAAGACAGCAGAAGAATTTAAAGTTTTTCCATCTGTCCAAGGACTTAAGTCTGTATCTAAGACAGACAAACATTTCTTCTTTTGAGAAAAATAACTCTTAAGACTTGAACTAGTGGTAAGAGCAGAAAATAAGAAAGGTGGATCCTTTATCCCCATCTCTTCTGGGAAGAAGGATGGCCATGTGATTAAAAGCATCCCACTGGAAACTGGGGAGAGCTAAGCAGAATTCCTACCTCCTTTACAAATCCCAGCATGTGATGGAACTAATTGCCAAGCATAAAAAGAGCCTAGGTCTGCCAGGGTCTAATTTGATGGGAAACTCTTTGGAACAGAAACTTCTTTAAACATGCTTCAGCACAGAACTTTGCGGAGTACTCTCTCTCTGCCGAATTCTTGGTTTGGTCGTGGACGGTCAGGACAGACAGTGACGGAGATTTCTATTCTCAGGTTTTAGATCATGATGTTTATTGCAGAAGGTGTGGGAAAAGAGCCCTGCCAGGAGCTGCCGCTTGCAGCTCCAGGCAGGTCGGGGAAGTTAGAGAGCAGGTGAGAGGGGAGAGAGTGTCAGAGTGTGACAGAGTGAGAGAAGAGGAGAGCAGAGCAGAACAGAATGCTCTCAAGGGTGATTACAATACATTAAATCATCTTCTGTGTTGAATATTCTAATTTCCATGAACCAATCTAGAATAAGCTACAAATCCTACAACATTTGCCTACAGCCTATAAGAATCATTACATTAACCTATGGCATTATATTTTAAACTCTAAAAGTTGATCTTCGGACTCTTTGATGAGTTTGCAGGGTCTTCCTTGATCTTTGGACCTGTCTACACGTAGAGGGCATTGTTTAAACAAAGGGGGATTACCTATAGCCGGTATACATTGTTTTCTAGTTGTTCAGTGACTGGAGTTGGGTAACTCAAAGCTTGTTTTCATCTCAATCTCAGCATCTCTTGCCAGGTAATCATATTTGTAAGGTTTTCCTATTCTATCTTCCCCAACAGAACTTAGCACAAGGTTGAATTTTTACCAAGTTAAAAATTAAACAGTTCCAAATTACAATTATTTTCTTGTTGTATCCAACTTTCCATTTTACTTACTTTTTTTTTTTTTTTTAGAGTGAGCTCATCTACTCTATGAGTGACATTCACCTGAGAACACACAAAACCCAAATATGAATCTGAGTGGCCACCTGTGAGGATGCTGCTCATTATTATAACAGAGTGATAATAATGAGAGTGCTTAAGCAGTGGGTCATGCTATCCAATGGGGCTGTCATGGCTCTGTTCTTATTTTAAAACTCAGCTGATTTTTGAGTTGAGTATTTGATCTAACTTTTCAGTTTGCCTTGCTTTGAGCAGGAGGTTGAACCACATGACATACAGACATCTCTATTATTCCTTGATGCTGTGACAGCATTTAAAAATGCCTAAGCACAAAATGTGTGTTTCCAGGCACATGAATTGTAGGGCATTGTCCACGCTTGATCAAAGTCAAATGTTGTATTTCAAGGCTCTGCATGATTATTTCAATAATCATAGGTGTCAAGCTGTCACAGCAAAAGTATGGCTGTGCTGCTTCCCCCATGTTTTGCTGAGCATGGCTGTACGAACTGAGCCAGTAGATCCTGTTCCATGAGCATGTTCCCCACCCACTCCAGGGCAAAGCCTGCTACATTAATTTTATAGCTCTGCAAGTAGCTTGTAAAGAGACCCCAAGGCTAAGATACATTCTGGCACAAACACAGCTCAGTCATGCAGCTTTCTTGGAGCTACTTCTATCACGAGGCTCATCTTTATAATCTCACAGAACCCGTAAGCAGATCATGCCAATGAATAGTAGCAGTGTGTGTTATTTCCAGGCCCTTTCTGAGTAAGAATCTTCCCCACCTTTGTGGTATTTTCCAGGGAATCAGGCCCTAACTCAGGAACAGTATGATGATGCAGGTACAACTATTAACCCCCTAATCCTGGCTCTTCACCTCAGAGCAGAACTGGCAGACTGAACAACAAGGAATTTCTTAATGCTGAAAACAGTTTGCCCAGGACAAGCTCATGCTTATCTAGTAAGAGATTAGGGAATGGTTGTCTGAAACAAGAGAAGAAAGGCAGTGTTTTAGTTTTGTTGTCTTTGTGACTCATTCATTGAAAAGTCAGTGTTTTTCAGCTCCCCTATCTCCATTTCCCGTGGTAGAACATGTATTTTGTGTTGGCAAACTTTTAAATTAAATGTCCTTAGTTTTCACTGTTGTTTTAGCATGGGAAAAAATAATCAAACCAAGTTAAAAAACAAAGCAGAAGGCAAGATCTTTTAATCTTCCTGGTGCCCAGGAATCACACAATAGTCCAAACTTGTCAGAGCAAAGTATCAGCTAGTTTCCAGAATGTAATATAATCCACTTCCCGGGCCTTGAAAAATCCATTTGCTTACTTGCCTCTAACAAGCGAAGTCGCTTTTCTTGGTGAACTAGTAAGAGGGGTATTCATCATTATATGAACACCAGTCTTTTATTTAATACAGTCACATGAAAGCTGTCCTGTACAAAGCTCAATTAACAACGGTAGCTGAAATAATACTATTCTTCCATCCAGCTCATAGGCAGCCTGGTCCAAGGCCACTGGTCACAGCTTAACGAATCACCAGCAAAAAAATCTGATGTGATCAGTGAGGCTTTCACTCTCTGGGCAAAGCTTTAACCAAAGAAAGCACCTGAACCATACTGTATTGAATGAGATCACAAAGTAGTGAAGCTGGGAAAGGATACACACACCTAGAAATCACAGGGCTCTGAAAATGTGAAAGATAAAAAAAGTAGAGGAAAATGCCACCTGTCTGGTAGCACAGAAGACAACAGTATCAAACACCAACATCAAAAGCAAACACAGTGTGATTTTAACATCCACTGGCTTGTCCGCAAGGAAGTGCTTCTCCCAGAAGTGAAAAATAGAACATAACTGGGGTTAAGTCACTTATATCTCCTTTCTCTACTTACCAGTTATTCACCGAAATTTCAAAAGTGCCCTCAACTGCAGCCTGCCCTCCCCAACAGAGAAGCAATTGCATTTGTCTATCAGATGATAACCCAAAAGGAAGCTGCCTTGTCTTTCCAAGATACTTTGTCTGACAACCAAAAACTTTGTCTCCTCAGGATCTTGTGCAGTGTTTATTTTGGCTTAGCTCTGATCAGCTGAGCTGGAAACCTCCACAGACACTAGTTAATAGCTAGCTGTTGTCTCTGCCCAGTCCTTGGCCACTTTAGCAATATCCCGGAAGTATGAGCAAACTTTGGAGTCATCACCTGGTGGGTTTAACAACCAAGAATCATAGAATACACGGAGTTGGAAGGGATCCATCAGGATCACCAACTCCTGGCGCTGCACAAGACACCCCAAGAATTCCACCCTGTGCTTGAGAGCGTTGTCCAAACGCTCCTTGAACTCAAACAGGCTTGGTGCTGTGATCACTGCCCTGGGGAGCCTGTTCAGTGCCTGACCACCCTCTGGGGAAAACGTTTTCCTGATATCCAACCTAAACCTCCCACGACTCGGCTTCATGGCATTCACAACTTCTGCAGCCTTTGCCCATGTGATGGAAAAAGTAGAAACATCAGTTTTTCCTCCTCAGAGGGCTCCGCAGCTCCGAGCAGGGCCTCAGCCAGGATCTGGACCAGGCACAGGGCTGGAGAACATGCGAGAGGAGAGGAGGGATACAGGGAGGGCCGATCCGAGCGCCCGCGGCTCAGCCCGCCCCGGCAGCCCCCAGCCGCCCTCCCGGTCCCCTGGCCCCGCTCCCGAGCCCCGGGGGCAGGGGAAACCCCTACCTTGAGGCTGACGGCCGGCAGCTCCATGGCAGCAGTCTTCGGGACCGCCAGCGGGGCCGCTCACGTGGGGCAGAGCCGGGCCCGAGAACCGCGAGGGGCGGGGGGAGCCGGAACACCGCCTCCGGCCCCGCCCTGCCCGCGCCCTCGGACACATCGGGCCGTGCCTGGCAGCTCCGGAGCGCGTCGGGTCGCGGCTGGGGGGCTCTTGTTAGAGTTTGCTGAGTGGCAGCTGGTCAGATGCGTTCCAGCGGAGGCAGCAGTCCGGGTGCTCTGCCTACCTGATATGAACCGCACGGCTTCTGATCTCGTTAATGCCTCGAAGGCGAGTGCTGCGAGGATGGTGCCAGACTTTTCTCAGTGGTACCCAGTCACAGGACGATAGGCATAAACTAAAACACCAGAAGTTCCAGCTCAGCATGAGAAAGAACTTCTTTACGTTGAGGGTGGCAGAGCTGCCCAAGAAGGGCGTGGAGTCTCTCTGGAGACATTCCAAACCCAACTGGACACATTCCTGTGTCACCTGCTCCAGGTGACCCTGCCTTGGTAGGGGGAGGGGGTGGCAGGGAGTTGGACTAAATGATCTCCAGAGGCCCCTTCCAACCCTAACAACTGTGCGATTCTGTTTCCAAAGCCACCACTAAGTTAAAAATATGCACAGATCAGTTTCTTGGCTCCAAACACCCAGCCAAAGTGTGCACAGATCATTTTGTTGGCTCCAAACACCCAGCCAAACTCTTCCTGCTGCTTGCACATGCAATGTAGTGAGACAAGGTTGGACATTATACTTTGACTATAATCAGTGTCCGGGAAAGCTAATGCATGTGAAGGACTTAGCAGTTTTCTGCAGGAAGAGAGTTTTTATGCATACATCAGTGCTGTGACCAAAAAGTGAGTAGTGACAAAGAAACTGTTGACAGACACCAATAAAAAGGCTATTTTTAGGTGCTAACTGTGTTCAGCTATGTCACCCAACAGCTAAGTCAAGTAAGGTCAGTCTTAGGGGTTGAGCCAGGTAGCTAGGATGGCTGGCAGGTACTTAGTTGCTGCCTTTGGCCCTGGATTTTTCCCTAGAACTAGATGGTTGAACCCTTTGCCTAAAAATCTGGTACAAAGAACAAGTTCTTCATTTCTTATTCCAAAAGAAAGCTGGTTTCATTTTAGAGGTAGAGAAGTTGGTAAGTGACCAATTCAACCCCACACAGTTCAGCTATAACTTACTATTTCCTGTCTGGTTCATACCAGCAGCCTTCTCCCCAAGTCTGGCAAATGAAGTAACAGAACCCAGAGGTCAGGATGACACTTCTCAAACCCTCCCTTCCTTGCCTAATGTGTGCCGTCTGCAGTGTAAGACTGCAATGTCTTACTAGATCCGTTCCTTTCTTGTTATTATTCCTTCTTACAGAAAAGATGGGCCCTCTAAGAAATGAGCTGGGTCAGATGTTCATTGCAGAAGTTAGATGTGGAAATGCATGAGTCATCCTTCAGTGTCACTTCCAGTTCAAGCAGTGAGAATTGTGCAGTGCTGAACCTACCATCAGACATTCTCAAACAAGCCACAAATGTAGTGCTGTCCAGCCTGTCCTTGACTGTGTCCTGAGTGCTATGGACTGCTTGTATGCAGCACACTTCAAGATCTCCCAAGGCAAAGAATTAAATGCCAAAATGAAATTACCTAGAAAATGCTAGGAAGGATCAGAATAAAACTGACTGGCTGCATAGCTCAGAACAGCAGTAAAAAACCCAAAAAGGCCGTGAAAGTCCCCTCAGGAATCTCTGAATGTGTCACTTTCAAAAGAAAGATTGAAATATAACTCCTCTCTTGCCACATGATACATGAGCTGTGACTTCACTTCCGTTACTGTATCTTGCAGGGACACATTACTGTGTCTTACAGGGAAGCCCTGCCTCTATTTACAGAAGCAGTGGTATCAAATGAGATCAATGCTAGTGGTTCTAGTAATGTCAAGGAATGACTAGATTTCAACATAAATGACAAAAATATATGACACTTGGGATGGGGCAAAAGACAGAGAGACTGAACAGCCATATTGCTGGCTCAGTGCTGTGTGTGAAGTACACTAGGATGCCCTTCTGCCAAGACAGGTATCTATCAAAGGAGAACTGTTATGAAGACAAATTCCACTGTCCCAGTTGAACGATAAGCACTGTTTGGATGCAGCAGCATGTGGGTGTCTTTGCTCCCTTCAGCATTCTCACTCAGACTGAGACAGAGTCTCATTATCATTTATGCAGTGTGAGCCATAATTTGAATTGATGTGTCCGCTGTTTAACGCAAATCATTTCCCCTTTGTCCTGGGTTGCAGTGTATTCTATTACGATCTTCGTGAGCTGTGAAACCAGGTGGGGCAGTGTTTCCTTGCCTCCTCCCTCCGGACTATCTTCTGGTAATGGGCCCATCTGTGCCTTGCCACATGACTCATAGATAACGGGCTCTGGACTATCTCCTGTTAATGGGCCCATCAATGCCTTGCCTTGTGACTCACCACCCCATTGTGAGATGCTCTGCCCAGGAGGAGGAACTGAACGCTTCCCACCTGGATATAATCAGAGGTTTTTCAGGCACAAAGGTAGCCTTCTCCGCTGGACTCCCAGAGGACAAGAAGCTACATCACTGGACCTTCAGGCGAAGACCAGACTCTTTTCCACAGGACCACTGTTTCACCAGAACTATTGCACCCACCCTGCTCACCGGGAGCCACCAGCGCTGCTGCCAGCTGTGACCAGCGCTGCTCCAGGAGGGGAAGCTGCCTGGCAGCCGAGAAGGCTGCACTGAGTGACTGTGCTGTTTTGTTATAACTGCCATAGTCATTGTTGTTCAGTGTTTAGTTTTATATATATATATATATATATATATTATTAAAGAACTGTTATTCCTATTTCTCATATCTTTGCCTGAAAGCCCCTTAATTTCAAATTTATAATAATCTGGAGGGAAGGGGGTTGCATCTTCTGTTCCAAGGGGGGCTTCTGCCTTCCTTAGCAGACGCCTGTCTTTCAAACCAAGACACCCTTGTACAGTAAAAGCACTTAATTTTGTTCATCAGTGTATCATGTGATTAATTCAGCCCTGCTTACTATATCCTAGGCTTGCATGTCATGGACTCAAGGGACTTAGAAATGTCTTAATGATATGAAAACAGTAAGAGCCATGACAGACATTATGCATTTGCATACCTCTCACACCTGTGTGATCTGGGGGTTGCTTTTTTTTTTATTTCTACTTTGTGCTGCTTGTACCATGTAAATTGCCTCTCTGTGTAACCCACTGTCTCTCTTCCCTTCTCCAAGCTTGATAAAGCAACACAACATGGAGAGGAAGATAAGCAGCAAGTTAAAGAAGACCTGCAGGGAGAAGCAGGTGACCCAGGAGACTGGATATAGAGATTTCTGTGACTAGAAGACTGCTCCAGGTGAGTTCAGCTCACTGCAACCAATACCCAGCAATTAGCTGCTTTATGTGAAATCTATTGCTTTTAAAAATCATTTGGTTTGCCTTGTGCAGACTGAGTAAAAGCCTAACACACAGCTGGATACCCTCCTGACAGCATAAAAGTGAGGCTAAGAAGGCAGAAATGCTTTCCTTTGCATTTTCAAGACACTGTACCCTTGGTGGGTAAGGTGATAGCAATTCCATAGGAAAGTAAAGGAGTTAATACAATTGCTCCTGCTGTCCTTATCTGGCCTATGGGGGTGGAGACAAGCTCATCCCTCATAGTTCTGCCCTTCTTCCCCTCTCTAGGGTTTCCTAGCTACCTAGGGGTTTCCTAGCTACCTAGGGGTTAAAGGCTGCAGCTGACACCAGTGTCTCTGAATTTTGCCCCTGGCTATGGAGTTGAGAGCAATGAAGGCACCAGCTCAGCACAAATACATGTATTAGCCACAGAGCCTTTCTGAATAAGTAGTGAGGAAGGGCATATAGAAGTTGCCTGGCTCTACAAACTTCCTTTTAAATCCCAATGGGAAATCAGCAAACAGAATCATTACCTGGATTGGAGAGGAAACTGAAGGCATTTTGAAATGCTGGTGGGAACCTTCCTCCTGCAATTGCACTGCAAAACAGACTACGGCAAGGTGATTTGGGGAGTGAAGAGGGTCACACTAATGTGGTATCTTGACAAATGCACTTGGAAGTCCTTCCCAATCTCAGCAGCAACAAGCTGCTCCTCTGATTTTCTAAAATCTAGTTAAAGCTTTGAGATAACATTAAGAAACTACTCTTCAAGATTTACTGATACTACAGAAAATGAACTGACACACCAGAAGTGGTTTCATGGAGTACATGTGCTCACTCAGAACATTCCAAGAAAACAACAGCCCTTCGGTTTTTTTCTGATAAAAAATATGAAAGCAATGTTTTTTCCAGGCTTTATGTAGCAGAGAATGACTAGCATGGATGTGAACAATTTGGTATAGCATGGGTTTGAAATTGAAGCACTTTCACACACTGTGGATTTACAACAGGGTAATTACTGGGGGAGGGAGGGAAGAGAGAGGGTTTCGATAAAACACCTCCAAGTGAAAATGAATGCAGACTGTTACAGACCTGAGACAGAACAATTCCCAAGTGTTTTAATTTGTGCTTCCACTCGTCTCTCTTGCAGTCATAATTTTGGCAACTACCAGCAACATCCCTGAGATTCAATAGCATTTGCAGAGGAGGCAGCTGCTGAAATGATTATGTCAAATCAGCATGCTGTTCTCTCTTTTCCATGTTTAATGATTCTCACCCTTGGAGAAGCAATTTAAAGTGATGCATAACCCTTGGACTCTCAGAGGCTACTAACAGCAGTAGCTGTAGAACAGGACTTCGGGTGGTATTTTGTCACTCACCTTTCTTGCATGCATGCCCTGCAAATAACTTTAGAAATTATTGCACAGAGCCCTGCTATCGCTGGTTTGGGCCTGGTCCAAAGTCCTTTCAAGACAATAGACAATCTTGCAAGAGCTCTGACTTAAATTCTCTGGATGCAGCAGAGAAGCTGAGCTTGTGTGAATTCTTGATTTGAGTTTCTTAAACAATTAGTTGAAAAGAACATATAAATCAAGTCTCGCTTGACATTTGTATCTCTCTCTTGTTCAGACCTGATGCCCCCAAAGGCAAAACTGTCACTGACTGTGCTGTGTCTACGAGATACTGGGAAGGAAGGGGAAAGCTGCTAAAAGTAACCCAGTGATGGTGATGCTCTGCAGCTGCTGTCACGCCTTTGAGACAGCACAGATTGGCACTAAAAAGCTTTGCTGTGCTCACAAGTGGGTTGGACTTGTTGTACAGGTGTTGCCCTGGGGTTTTATATCACAGGCTGCTCTTGCATTCCACACCTTTGCACATTATTTACTCAACAGCTTTCCTTTGCACTGCAATTGTGAAGTCAGTAGTTGATCTGGCTGATCCACAATTCCGGCTGCTTCTTTTCATGCTGCTGTGGCTATGCAGCATGTGCCTGTACCACTGCTCACCTTTGCTGCTCCACCTCTGCAACACCACAGCTTGACTCAGCAGGCATGACACTTGGTCACTGGCTCTCTTTCTGAAACTCCAGTGTGAGCAATCAATCTAGTAATCCCTTACTTGTCTGATAATAGTTAACTGAATTTTCACTGAACTTAACTAATTTAACTAATCCCACCAATTAAGAATAATCTGTTCTTTACATTCAGAGTTAATAGCAGACTGAAGACTGAAAAAGCAAGAGCTGAAGGAGTAAGTCTCCTTTTAGAGTCTAAAAGCTCTGGCAAAATTCAGACTTGCTTGTATTTCACATGATTTGCAAAAAAGTCTTGCCTCATACACTGTCCATGATCCTACAAGGATCCCATACGTAGTTGTAAGGGGCAAGGAATACCTGCATCACCAAGGATAAAGACCCCTGCAAAATTTCCTGCTTGCTTTCAGTTGCACTGTTCCCCCTAGACCTTGGCTCCTACACTAAAACACAGTGTAATATCAAACCTGCTTTTGATCGTGCCTGTGCATGTGGTTCTCATCAATGTCACATAGCCCAGAGGCTGAGAGCTCTGCAATTGAAAGTGATCTATTAAGAGCCCTTTTTCCCTTTATGTTTCCACTGACAATGGCACTGGCAGCACCACCCACTATTCTGCATCTGGGCTGAAGGAGGGGCTGCATTGCTCTCCCTCGGTTAACAAACCGAATCCTTGCTGCTGTGGCATTGAGCTGAAGGCAAACCACCTTTCTTTACTTCTGTCTTTTGGGCTCAGACTGTCATGCTGTAAACAGAAACCTAAACAGCTACATCCAACCCTGTGGTAGGTTTTGCCTAAATGGTCCCATACAAATTCCTCCTTTAGCAGTGCAGGTGTGTGCAGGTCAGAAGTGACATTGTATTCACAGCATCTCTCTGTGGCCATGACTGGGCACTCATTATATTAGAGATGTAAAGTATAATGCTCACAGTCTTTGAGTGAATACACAATGCAAAGTGGCACCACAGCATAAATAGGATTGCAAAATGGAGGTTTGACTAACTAAATGGAACACAGGGGGTTTAGGGAAAATGTGTAAAGAGGATTCTGCCCACAACACCATGATTAATATTTCTATTCCTACAGAAAGTACTATACATCTCTGAGCTCTTGGATATAAAAAAGCTTCATAGTTGCCTCCCCACAGAAGTCAGGGTATTGGGGTGTTAGCAGTAGCAAAGAACATCTTCACCAGCTACCACTACTCCAGGTTAACACAGGTAACCTTTATTGCTCCAATATATATCTGATGTCAGTAATTAAGTATTAATATAAAGACCTTTGAAACATCTGGCTGGCTACACCAGGCAGAAACTGGTATCTGCAATTTGAGTGAGAATACAGGCAACCTTGGGCAGCGAAATTTTTCTACCAGTGGCACAATTGTTCTGTGTGATCACCTCAAGTCATCAGTTTTACCTGCTGACCAACTTCCTTATAGGCTTTTCTGGCTCCTCCCCACCCTTGGGTGCAGTCAAAAAAGCAGAAGAGTTGCTCAAAGGTAATCCATCATATCTTTATTTACATATCATGGAAACACACATGCAACATGTCACAGGATTTACTACAATGGAACAGCCTGTCCCTATCTCCTGTTACCAAAAACTTTATTTTTGGCTCACTAGGAAAACTATCACTTCCCCAGACAGCTCCTAAAAATAATCATTAAAAATAACAGACCTGGCAGGATAGCTAAATGAGTGAGAGCTACAGGCTGGGATGTCTTGCCACATCCTTGCAGAAACCAGATGGTTCTCTGAAAGCAAGAAAGGAAGGAAGGATGGAGTGGGATTGGATGGTCCCAAAGATGACAGGTAGGAAGTGGTAGTGTGTAACAACTAGGGAATATGTCTGTAGCAGTGAAAAAGGGAGAGAGCGAGTGGTCTGCCAGAGGGTCCTCTCTCACCTAGGCAGGCAGCTTCCTGCTGATCCATTTCCCATCTTTGATTCCACCTGGACGCTACAAATTTCCTCTCCTCTAGGAACTTCCAGTCCTTAAGGAGGATCTACCTACCTCTATTCTCAAGCAATAATTAAGGGGTAAAGTTTAAGCTCATATCCCCTTTGCCCTGAAGGATCTTCCACATCTTGCCTCTCTTGAGGAGGAGATGAAACTGCAGAGCCTGTTCCTGGCAGGACAGTCAGGGGGACTCAATTCAATGGCAGGAATGTGCTGAGGGAAGGGAGGGAGAGTGCAATCCTGCTATAGAAAAAGCTGATGCCACTCTATTTATAATGAACATGAGTTTCAGTCTAGCTGGGACCTGGCATGTTCAGAGCCTGCAGCTTCCGTCATTTGCTCAACTTTTTCCTCTAATTTCCATTGTTAGGTAGAAACAGTTTGATGCCAGCTCCTGACCATCCAGGCAGGAGTCCCACCCTCCTAAACATTAATGAAAGATCCCTGCTCTCCATTGGCTGATTCAGGCTCCACACAGCGCCCTTTCCTCCTGGTCACTCTTCGGTTCCGGTGGAATTTGGCATAACAGCGTAGCCCTACGGAAAAGACATGTAGAAGTGAGGAGGGACCAGGGCTCACTGTAATACCAGCTATCTCTCTGCCTCAGATCCTGCTGCACTGGGGGCAGTCCCAGTGTTGTGTCAAATGGGGTAGCAGAGAAATGCCTCACACAGACAGGGAATATTGCTCTCTGGGCACTGGCATCCTGTTTGGCTCACTCTTCTGGTTTGGGATGCATTGGTTCAGGCAGGTTTCACTGGCTTCTTGAAATACCAATGAATTATTCCAATTGTTTCCAGTGATTTTATGGAAGCCTTGCTTGGTTTCCCCCTATTACTTCTCATTACTGTCTAAGTGATCTCTCCACTGGGAAATTACTATAGACTTAATGTGCAGCAGCAATGACTAGGGACCTCCCCTTGCTTTTTATTTCCCTGAAGCTTCAAGAGAGAAGGGAAGAGAGTTTGAAGTGTTATTACTGGGAGGTCTGATCCCAAGCCCACTGCTCATCTCCTTTAATTTCTTTGGTTTAGATGCTCCACTAGTGTGCAGGGTCTGAAGGAAGCTAACTAATATGGCATTGGTGAATATGAAGAGAAAAAAAAGGCATTTTATTCGTAAAAACCATGAGTACATATTCTCCCATGGCAGTGGAAGGCAATGGGAGCCTCTGGTCATGGTAACTAGTTGGTTTCTGGCACCAAGAGGTTGATTTTTTTGGTGTTTCTTATCTGACTTTGTTACACCAGAATGCATAGCTAGTTGGGCCAGACAGGGTACAGCTTCTGGGTAAATAAGTCTCATGAAAACCCTGCATTTCAGTAGTGCAGGATCTTGTCATTGGGGTTGGCAGGAGCTGATTTGATTGTTCTAGAAACCTCAGCTCTTTTAACTTCCAGAGCAGGCAGCAGATAGCAAAAGTGCCAGCATCTCCAGAGCAGGGGAGGCTGAGGATTTACAGCTTTTGTAATGAGACAGCCCAAAACTGTCCTTGGTTGTACACTGGAGACTCAGGTGATGCCATAGGTCACAGAGCAGTCTTTTGGAATCATGTCCCTGGGCCACATTGAGACCAGCTAGCTTAAAAAGTTGGGTTTGCGCCCCTTATTACCAATCACCTCAGGGCAATGTGGCCTCCTAGAAGAAGAGCACGCAGGATGAGAGCTCTGCTCTTATCTAAGCCTCTTTTGTATCTTACCGGATCTTCCATCTCTGGGGATCTTTTTTATGCTACACAGGATGCACATTTGCTATCAATTTATAACTAGCTTAAGGATAAAGCAGGGCCTTGGGCAGCCTCAATAGGGATTGCAGAAACACTTTTCTAAGCTAATCTATCAGAAAGTCATCTCTGATTAGGACCTCGAGGTGTTAGACAAGACGCCCAAGTTGAAGACTATCATTCAACACTGCAACTCAGGAAAGTTGCCCCTTTAACTGGGTAAAAAGTAGGTGAACAGCCTGGTCAAATCACAGGGTACCTAATGCACCTCACAAAGCCTGGCAAACAGTTTTGTTCTGGCAGATGAGACTCAGTGCTTGGAGCTGATCCTGAACATGTTCTGACTAGAAGAGTGGCTTTTAACACCTTTGTAATGCACCTGCCTAGTAAGGGCTGCTGTGGATTCTTCAGAAACAGTTTTAAGAAACAAAAGCCTGAGTCCTTCTCACATCTACTAAATCACTACAAGCTCAGTTGAAATTAACTTGGGAAAGTCATGTTAGGCACAAGGTCATACAAAACAGTCTGCTTTCATAGCCTGTAATACTTGAAAACTGAACACTAAACACTGAAATGTTAATATACTGTGGCTTCTTCTGTTAGGTTGGTAGACATCAGGATCTTTGTTTTCAAAAGGGAAAACAAGATACGCTAGAAGACTCACTAGTCACACTGTGAGTCAGTAGCAGAAAAAGGCTAAGAGCAGCAGAGCTTGACCCCCACTTTCACATACGAACCACTACTCCAAGTCAACACTGCCAACTACAAGCCCGGGGAGTGTCTTGGGGATGGTTNATGTGACTCTCTCTCTCCTCTCTGCCCCTGGGAGCAGCCTGCCAACAGCTCCTCTCCTCTGCCTTTGGGGCCCAGCCCGTGTGCTGGCCCCAGGCTTTGGGGAGGCAGCATGGAATAAAGACCTTTGCAGTGCCATGAGGAGAGCCTTCTCACCTCCTTTGCCATCACTGAAGTTGCAGGCTGGCAGCTAGCTGGAGCAGCGGTGCGGGGCGTCCGAGATGGACTGCAGGAGGGCAGAGAATCCCTGCCTTGTCCCAAGAAGCCCCCGCTGCGCTCCCAGGGAAAGCTGCAGCAGCTAAGCAACACCCAGCACTGCAACAGTTTATATCCCGTAACCATGTTTCATTTTGGTTTTGTGTCCAGAATGGTCACTGCCTCCCCGGGCTCCAGGAATATCGTGATAGGTGAGGGGCAGCCCAGAATCCTGCGGGGGTTGGGGACCAGGGGCTGCACTTCCTCCTGGTGGGGGTCATTGGCTTGGCGGCCACACAGCACGGTGGGTCAGACCTGAGATCCTGCTGCCCTGTGGTTTTTGTCTTTTCTTCTCTCTTGGTTTTTTGTTTCTTCAGCACTGTGACTAGGGCTTGCCAGCTTGCTTCTCTGCTCCTCTGCTGCTTGGGAGCCCAGAGCCAGTGTGCGCTGCGCTGGGACCCCAGCCAGGCCACTCCTCACCAGTGAGCTGTGCAAAGGAGCAATCCCTCCTCCAGCCCCTGAAGTTTCTTGCCACTGCTTCGGGGGTTTTGCTACACTTTTGCCCAACACCCAGTGTCCACCAGGACCCCCCCACTGCTTCTGCTTATGCCAAGGCTTGGGGCTTAGTGCTACAGTTCAATTCACCGCTCCGGGGGGTCTGCTCGCCTCTGCTGTTCCAGCCTGCTGCTCCGAGGTTCCTGCTGCAGTCCATTTTGCCATCCAGAGGGGCACTGAGACCGGCTGCTCCCTGTGAGTGTGCAGCAGGAG
>VZRR01008744.1:0-30195 GCA_013398015.1 Oreocharis arfaki | reverse complement strand
CTGCAGCCGCGGGGGATTCCCCGCCCCCGCCCTGCCCGGCCGGGAGCCACCAGCGCCCCTGCCGGCCGTGCCCGGAACTGCACCAAGGGGAAAGTGCCTGCGGCCGAGAGCGGCTGCACTGGGTTTCTGGTTCTGTTTGTTGTTGCTGCCATTTGTTGTTTGTTTGCCTTGTTATACATACTAGTAAAGAACTGTTATTCTTTTTCTCATGTATTTGCCTGAAAGCCCTGTAATTTCGAAGTTGTAATAATTTGGAGGGAAAGGGGTAGTATTTTCCATTCCAAAGGATGTTCCCACCTTCCTTGGCAGACACCTGTCTTTTAAACTGAGACAGGGAGCAAAGAGCTGGACTCACCTTCAGTGCACATACAGTCATCATAACACTTGTTGTTAAGGCCTCGATTGTGTGGTTTGCAGAGGTGTTCACGCAAGTCACAGCAAGAGCCTGCAACACAGGACCAGGGGTCAGCACAGCTCAGGTATCCCCTTACCTGTAGGGCTACTGGTGCCCATGACAGCTCCATTGTACAGACATCATCTGTTCCCACAACACACCTAGAGAGCCTCTGCCCTTTCTTTGCATACCACTTCCTATTAGTAGTAGAAATCAGGATGCCTGTCTTAAAACCTGGGCTAGATTTCAAACATCTCATGTTTGGAGAAATGACTCTGCCAAGCTGATCCTGACCTGGGAGGCAGTCAAGGTGGTGATCACATGGCTCTCCTTCAGCTGTCATGGTTTCATTTCCACCGTTGGGGCTCTTACTGCGGCGTTTTTCTATGGGAAAAAAAGATGCTGATAGAAAATGTCACGCTAGTGTTTTCATTTTGCAGAATATATTGTTCCAGGGTAAAAACAGCCTCAAATTTCAAGAGTTTGAACCCTAAACACTCGTAGTCTAATCTCCTCCTTATTTCTCAACTATCCATTTATCATTTTTCCTCTGCCCTCCAACTATGCATCCAAAATGAGAAACATTCTGAAACTGAGCACAAAACACAATTAGTATTATGCTGCTTCTCTCTTTCCCCACCACTACGATCTCATGCCCTTCAGCACATCTGTGAATACTAACCATAGACAAACCTTACAGGATGACTTTTGGGAAAGAGGACAGGGAAGTTTAGCACCTTTCTTTTTAGCAGATGGCCACATTTCTGGTTTGAGATCCTCATAATCAGTCCAGTCAAAGAGTGCCATATCTAAGGTGGGCATCACATCCCCATCTTGCCTGAGGCGGGCCTGCAAACCACAAAAAAAACCAGACAGACAACGGATTACACTTCTGTAGAGACACTGAAGTCTTTGCAAATTTTCAAGGTGCTTTTAGACATTTTAAAAGGCTTTATGATTCCCCCTCCCCTCCTCCACTCCTGTCTTATCCACAGGAGATTCCTAGCATCTCATTTTTAAAAGGAAAGAGCTTTCCCTTGTTGAGGCTGAAGCCAAGAGGGAAGTTTCCACTGCTTCTGTGTGAGAACAAAAGGTGAGCAGTGAGCATTAGGACATGCTGGCTCTTCAGCCAAGGGCTCCTACTGTCTCTCTGGTCCTTAAAGCTCAGTGAAGTTGGATAGCTGAGGGAGAGGCAAGGCTTGGAGGTACAGAACAGTTCCCAGCTGTCTCTTTACCTGAGACCGTGGTGAAGTGGCTGGAGGAACAGGAGGCTCTTCTGTAGAAACAGCTGTATCCAGTGCAGCAATGAGCAGCATGGTGGGAGTCAGACTTGTAGCTTCCTCTGCCTGAAGATTTTGAAACTGTTCTTCAAAGCTTTTGGGTTTCTTGTACAGGGAGCTTGGCCCAGCATCAGGAGTCTTCCCTGCAGAGGGCAACAGGTACAGTGGCATTACCTTTCTCATCCCTTTTCTCTGTGTGACAGATTTGAGTCAATGGAATTCACATTTCATCCAGTCGCTGACCACTGTTCCATGACCCTGAGCTGTTGTTTAGACCACTGTAAAACAGAGTAGTGAGCTATTACAGAGATAAATCAGGTCCAGAGTATATGCAGCTTCATTTTTACATGCTTAAGATACACATAATCGCACCTTCCTGAAGATACGTCTAATTCTTGCTTAAGAAGCAAAAGATGTCTTTTTCTGGTCTCAAGAGTACAAAATGTACCTGTTTAACCGTTTTTAAACCAATGGATTAAGCTGTTGCAAATACCTGTGAATACATTCTTATTTGATTTTAGTAGTGAGTTATTTCAATTTAGCTCAAGTCAGTACTTAACCTAACTTGAAATTATTATCTTCACAGATAAATCCCCCTTCTTCATAAGTTTTAATTTAAATATAGACCTTAAGTTAACCCCAAGAAACAAGCCCTGTTTGTAGTCTGCAAATATTGCTTCCAACCAGCTTTATTGCATACTCTTCTATATTGCTAACACAAGCTGTTTAGCCAGTCCCCTGAAAAAACAATAGAGCTCTTCTTACTGAGGCAGGGAGGAGTGATAGATGGAACTCAAGGATGTGACACCCAGATTGTCACATAGTGTAGATTGATACAAATTGCCTCGCTTTAACAGAACTCAAGGTTTACCACACTGAGCTCATACCACAGAGACACACACCCACAACTTGACCTGCAAAGGAAAGCAGTCCCAGTCAAAAACAAGCAACATTTTAAAGTTATCAGTGCAATTTCACATTTGAAATGTGAAAAGGCAAAATTTTGTGAAATTTTGAAATGTGAAATTGAAATGTGAAAATGCAATCACATTTGAAAAGGCAAAATCTGATTTTTTTTTTTAATTTTTTTTTTTTTGTAGCTCAGCATAAACAGAAGAATACAAGCTCTGGTGAGAAGAAACTGGTCTTCAAAGCAAAATAAGGGGTTTGTGTTCCTTCTAATTCTGGTCATTTTTAAAAGTCAGTGGAGAGATTGAGCATGGCTTGGACATACTTGTTCCTAAATTGGGCCATTTGCTAAAAAGGAAAAAAAAACAACAAAGCGGGCCACCCCAAAACAACCCTTCAAGTCTTAGGGACTCTCAGAACTTCCTCTGTAAGACAAACCAGGTCATATTCACAAAATTGCAGCCAGCACTAAAATTCTCTGGTTCTGCATTTCCTCTTTTTTCTTGTGCCTCTTTTGTTTGGCAGATTTCTCCCCGGAGTAGGCACACACCCCACACCCTCCACACACCCATGTGGCTCCATCATAGCTGCATCTTTTTGCCCTCACACAAGAGACACTCATTTCCAGTGACACAACAGCCCCAGCTTCCCTTGGAGCTCAAATACCTTGGTGGTGTTTGAGCCTGTCCCTGCGGCTATGTCGACGATGCTCTCGGTTCTGCTTCTTTCCTTTCTCAGAGCCCGGGGACTGGTTTTCCCTCTCAGGATATGGCAATTCAAACCCCAGGAACACATCCTTATTCTGTTTCAGGGCTGCTGGCTGTCCCTCTGCCACCAGCTCTTCCACAGCTGAAGCTCCGCTGCCCATCTTGAGGGGCTGGTCCCTGGCCAGCTGCCCTCTTGAAGGCGTGGCATGGACCCTCTCCTTCTTGGCCAAGCCTTGCCTGTGATGGCGCCCAGTTCTGGGCTGCTGCAGCCACATCTCTTGGTTTTGAAGGTGGTTGTTGTTCTCTGGGGCATTTTTGAGCTTTGTGCTGGGGTTCAGGGAGACTGCAAGACTGATGTCAGAAAGAACCAGCACACACAGGAAAAGGAAAGAAGAGAAGGTGGAAACAGTTTCCATAATCATGGGTGCTCTGTCTCACCTGCAATTAAAAAAGAAAAAAAAAAAAGCAACCAACACTTAAGACCTGTAAAGGCCATCAAGATTCAGTCCTAGGACACTTAGATGGAAACCATTATGGTGTCCTGAGGTGGAAGCAAGTTATTCTCTCTTTGCTTATCTCCTCTTCTCCCAGCCCTGGTTACAGCAGCTGAGACACATGTGCAGGGCCTGCAGGGCTGAGAGGTCCCAGTTTCATGTGCAAATGAGGCCATTAATCAGTAGGACACTTCCCTTTGATTCCTCACTAGCCCCCCTACCCTCCTATTCACAGCCCACCATCTGAGGGGCTGGGGGGGGGGGCGGTGCTGGCTCCTGCCCACAGCTCCTGAGCCTGGCACAACACCAGCTGCCCAGCCAGGGCTGTCTGCTGCCAGGTTGGCATCCTGGGCCAGGGGCACTGGCCCCTCCTCAAAGCTGGTTTCCTTGCAATGAAGATGTCAAAATGAACAAAACTGGAGGCAGATGGTGGCCTCACAAGACCAGCAACAGTCCTGAGCAGCTCAAGACAGAAACTTTCACACGTGCTTGCATACTGCTTCAGGGTGGCTGAAATTGGTCAAAGGAAGAAAAAACACTAGAAATTTTTCTGCTGATATCTCATGGCATAGCAGATAAATAAAAAGGCTGTCAGCAGAGATGGGGATGCTGGCCTAAGGACCAAGGGACAGAGAGGCAGTCTGAGGTTTCTTTAGCTTTTCCCACTTTCCTTTCTTGATCCTGCACAGATCACCAGGCAAGGCTGTCACTGGGAGAGTAATTTAAGTCCCAAGAACATTGAGACCAAGTTTCATTGAGTCCACTAGCACAGTGGCTGCAGACTATTCTCATTCATTCTGCTTCACTGCCGTATTTTTGAGGGTCTTCTTTCATCCTTGTGTTTGTGTTACAAGACATGGCTTTGGGATGTTGCACAAGTCAGAGCATTCTCTAAGTTATTCAGTCATTCTCCCCTGTCCTTTCCTACAAACTGGGGAAAGAGATTTGCAGCATTTCTAGTGCAGCTTTTCCAGACTGTCCCTCTCTCTCTGGGCAGCATGAAGACATGGTTAAAAACAGAGTTCCCTGGGATACTGATTGCCAGAAAACCAGGCCCGTGCTTACATTTGAGAAATACTGTCACAGAGTTACAGCCACAGCTTTTCACTCAACCTCATCCCAGTCTTTCCTGCATGTCAGCCCTTGGCTGCTCCTGATTTCCATCTGTTCACCAGGAGATCCACTTTGCTGCTTAATTACAAGGGCTCAAACTCCCTCCTCTAGGGGATTTTCTGCTTTACCAGCCATTGTCACCCATGAAGGGCAGCAGGTAACAGCCTTTGAGGCCAATTCTGACTCCATTTTTTGTGGAGTTGGCAGAAAATACCCTAGGAGTAGCCTGGGCTCTTCCTTTCCTCTTTTCTTTCAGCCTGAGAGACAGATGTGGAGAATTTTGAGTCCGTGAAAACTCTGCCATCACAGCAGCCCAGCATCCTGGAGTTTAGAGAGAGATGCCTTCATCCTGTTAATTGAAAAAAGCCTGCTCATGCATTCACCAGCCAATCCTGCCTTTCCAAGATTCCTCTCTGTTGCTGCTCATAGCCTGGGAACAAGTTTTCAGTTCAGCCATTCCCTGGAAAGAGGCAGGCAGCACAGAGGCCTTCTTTTCACGCAGTTTTCAAAAAGCAAGTCTTTCTACTGGCCATAAAAGACAATAAACTGTTCCTTGAGGACTGATTTAGGAGGCACTGGCAAGCTCACTTGCTGAAGGCATAACACTAGAAATACTATGTTATTGGCTACTACCTGGAACAAAGGAAAACCAGACTGACAGCTAAATCTGTTTTTAAAGCATTTGAGGTTCTTCTTCAAAACCAATAGAACAAATAGCAACACAGAGCTCTGTAGGGGTCATTTGTTTTTTCCCCAGACCATGGGATCCTTGTTTATTTCCTAGGATTTTCTCTTTAAGAACCAGAGCAAACCAGTTGGATTAAGACATCACTCAGAACAACTCAAAGAGCTAGAAAGAGAATCTTACCTTTTCATCTGTAACCAAAATACCAAGAGAAGAGAACAAGTGCAAAGAGAATGCAAGGGTGTCTCCAATCTCACTCTCACAGACATGGCCCTTTGATGGTGAACCTGACAGACACATTCTGATTTTCATTGGGAGCTGGGAGGCAGCTAAATGCTGCAGGGCAGTTAAACAGAAGGTCTGCTTTAAAGCATAGGGGACATTTATTTAAGCTGCCCAGCTGTCTTGTTATGAACCAGGATGAAAATGCAGGTAGAGACATAGATTGCCTCATCTCTGCACTGGCAGAGTGGGCAGGTTAACATACTGTGTTACTGCCACTGGGAATCTTGCATTAATAATGCAGATAAATACCTGTACTAGACTGTTGTCAGGGGAGATCTGAGCTGTTTGCTAAGCCTAACCAGTGCGTGGACAAATTTTGGGTTAATGCAACACTGCTGTGCTAGAGGCAAAGCAGTCCCAGCCTTCTCCCAACCACTTGTTTCCATACCCTGATCTATCTTTAATTCCAGAAACTTCTTTGTACCTCCTTCATTTTTCTTACCCTATAGAATTCACACTTACGGAAGACAGCTAGATAACACAACAGCATCCCTAGTTCTCAGTGCTCAGGTTCCTCAATGGCTGAGCACAAAAGTACACTTCACCCTCTTTTCTAGCAGGACTACAGTCCACAAAAGAAGCCCATGCTAGCCTTGGGCTCATTGATGTAGGTGACAGCAAGGTTCTCACCCTGCTGATGCAGCCTGCAAAGGATGAANAGCCCCGCTCACCTGCGCGGCGGGGCGGGGCGGGCTCCGCGCTCCCGCAGGGCTCCCCCGCGTTATGGTCATGGGGCGAAAGACCCGCTGGGGGTCCAGTGTGCCCCGCTCCCTGCACCGAGTCCCCGACTCCGCCGTGACGGGGGAGCTGCGAGGGTTCCGGGACCCCGCGGGGGCAGCGGGACCGACCCCACGCCCGCTCCTCNAAGGATGAAAATCTGCCCAAGACACATGACAGGCAGAAAGAAGTCTGGCTTTGTAAGGAGTTGTCTTTCCTAAATTGCTATAGACAAACACACGTGTTACAACAAAGCCCAGAATTCTCCTCTTCTTAGTGTTCATACATTAGTAAGGGAAATAGATTCAGTATTTGCCAGGTTAAGCTGCCCCTGTAGTTCTTCACAACACCAGACCTACATCTTTATTGCTCCACCCCTCTACCTGCACTGCCTTTATAGACTCTCAGGATTACAAACCACCTGAGATAGCAAATCTGCCTCTCACAAGAACACCTGTACAGCAAAGATAAGGCCTTAGAGCTGCCCAGAGTACAGGCTCAGGGCTGGGGATTGAGTTGCAGTGCTGTCTTCCAGCCACTATTTCTGATCCATTTGAGGTTAGTAGTGGATGGTAACAATCCTGTAAGAGAAACTGGGGGGAGGGGGGTGCATCTTGGATAACTTTCCCTGTGTGAAGTCTCCTTCTCTGGACTCACTAATATAATTGCTATTTCTCTGCTCATAATCCTGCAAGGCAGCCATGCACTGACCAGGTACACAGAAATACACACGTTTTTCCCCTATAAATACACCTTGGCTCTGAAATAGACTCTGAAACTGCCCCTGGTGTATTTGTTTTGTATTTGGCAAAGCAGGAACACCAGATCATCTACATTCATTCACATATCTCAGTTAAAACATGATATCTGACAGTCCTAGCTTTAACTTTTCACATATGTTCTTCATGTCACAGCCAAGAGGAACAAAACCCTTGAACTGAGAGATTTTCAAGATCCTTGATGCAGTTAGTATGCTCAAGGGCTGAACCAAGCTGGACCCAAGCACATGCGCTGGGCCAGATTTCTTTTGGGCTCTGATAAGCTCAGACTTTGTCAGACATGTGCAAAGATTTCCTGGACTCCAGACAATCCCAATCTGCAGCAATACACAAAGTGTACGGGCATCTACATGGGTGTTGTGTGTATGTGCCTGTGTGGCAAGGATGACAGACAATAAACTTCAGCTTTGTGTGCCAGACTCCCTGGAAATAAGAAGCCATAGGGTGATGGATGGGCTTGGGAAGGCCTGGAGCAGAATGGATGAGGTAGGCTCTATGGTAGCTGACATGCAGAGAGCTGGCTGGAGCCAGGAGGATGGCAGTGTGCACATAAATGAGATTTCGCTTCCCTGCTGGGTCTCTTTCCATCAGTTTTTCTGTTTCTGGAGGCCAGTGCTGGGAAGCTTCATAAACAATCTGCCAAGAGACTTTCCCATTTCCAAAGGCTCAATCCCAGCTTTCTAAGGTCTCCCAAAGCAGGCAGGTAATATTCACCCTTCTCTTTTCCTCTCCAGGGCAAAAGTACTAACACTTTTATTCTTTCCAACACTTCTTGCATACTCAATTTGTAAAGAATTTTAATTGTTTTTGCTGCTGTCCCAGACATCCTTGGGATGACAGAACAGCAGAATTCCCTGCTCAAAGATCTTCAGTCCTTTTGTGTTCCTTTTCAAAGCTGCCCTGCTTTCTTAGGTTTCCTGTTCCCATCATCACCATTCCTCCCTACCTTGCCTTTCATATTTACCAGACCCCAAATTTCTTTGTCCCTCATGACTGTGATGCAAGACATTTCCTCTCTGCAGATATTTAGGCTACCTGAATCCCCCCCTGCCCTTGCCCTTTGAAACATCTGGTTTCCTTTACCTGTGTTGTTCTCTCTCACTTTTGCCATCTCCAGACAGCACTCCAGCATAGAAAGGGCCAAATTCAGTAATATACCAATTGCATTAGTGGCACAAGAGACAGGACATAAGGATTCAGGCTTGCAGGGGGTTTAGTAGTAGCTGTAGCTGCCCCTCTGCCTTCACAAAGCCTCTCCCTGGGACAATTTGTATCCAGTGACCACTTGAAACTTGATTCACTCAACATTAGTTGAAGGGCTGGAGCTGAGACACCCCTCACCCATCAGCTCTGGCTGACAGCCTGTGCTCTACCCTCCTGATCGGGACAGAAGTCATCTGTTCACAAAGCACAACCCAGGGAACTCCCTCTCCTGCAGCCCAGGCTTGTGAGCTGCCTGAGTCTCTGCTGAGCTCCAGCACCCTGGTTTTGGTCGACACTGGACACCTTCAAGTCACTACATGCCCCTAGCCACAGCTGTGTCACCCTTTCTCCTGAGCCTAGCCCGACCTGCCCTGAGAGCTTTCCAGCACAACATCCGCCAGGGACAGAGCAGCTCAGCAAGTCACTGCAATGAAGGGGAAGAGGGGCCCATGAATGAATATGAAGTACCCTCTGCTCTGCTTCCCTCTGAGACTTCGCAGTGTGGCCGACACAGCCATCACAGGCGACCTGCTATCAAACAGGGTCTACTCTACCCAATAATGAGATTAAAATAGCAACGTGCCTGAGATTAGCATCCAAGATATAGTTGCTTCTGTCAGCATGGCAGAGAAGACTCTTCAGTTTCATGCACAATGCCAGGTGACAAATGGGACACAATCAATAGGAAAGGTCATTGCTCACCCGGCTGGAAAGTACTCGCCAATGTGGCAGGGAAGAATGGGGCAGATTTGCCCTGATCTTTGCTGGGAGAGAGTCAAGGATGTGTCCCGACTGGCAGAACAGTTAGGCTGTGCTTTCAGCATTCTTCCTTGCACGACATTCTCACTTTGAACCATACGTATAGAATTAATGCCTCCTTCTTCAAGGGAGAGGAGATGGGAATACAAAACCACTTCCATTAAACCCTCTGGCTGACAGAAAACTTCAGGTGTGAATTGGATAACTGTTACTTAAATTCTACGTGATCAATTACTAGCTGTAATAAGCCATTAAGTCATGCCAAACTGATTTAGTTCAGAAATGAGACCTCACTTCTATCAACAGAGGAAGAGCAGAGAACAAGCAGAGGGTACCCAGGGGCTCGGTGCATGGCAGCGCACGGCTCTGTAAACACAATGACTCGGTGGGAAAAGCTTCCGTCACCCCTCAGCATCTCTGGCTCGAAGCCGGGACATTCCCCGGAGGTGCGCGAGGGGCTCAGGCTCTGCGAGAGGGACCGTGCCTCTGTCCGAAGCGACTTTGCTTGCAAGGAAGGGGAGAGCGATCTGGGGAGGGAGCTTGCAGGAGTGACCCGCAGTGGGGCGGTGGGACGTGAGCCCCAGAGCCCGTACCGCACATCCCTGCGAGGCACACGGCGCAGGGCACAGAGGCGACCCGGGTGGCGGAACCGCGGCGGGAGCGGTAGAGCTCGGAGCCCGCTCCCCAGTACGGGTGACAATAGGTCTGGCCGAAGGCACCGCGCCCGGCACCGGCGCTGTCCGAGCTCGGTGCTCGCTCACACCGCTTAGCGGTGCTGCCGTGACCGGAGCTCCGCGCGCATCCCGAAGGCGGCAGGACCGGGGATCCCCGTCACCCCACGTCTTTGTCTCCTCCAGGGCGCACGGAAAGTGGGAAATTGTCCCCCACTCCTCCCCAGTCCCTGCGACAGCAGAGGGGAATTAGCTCGGCGGAGCATCGACCTCCGGCCCCGGGGCAGGGTGAGCACGGCGCGAGCAGCGCTGCCTACCTGTCCGGAGGTCCCGATCTGGCGGAGCCCAGCGGGCAGAGCAGAGCAGAGCTGTGCGAGCGGCGGAGGGGAGGAAGGTCTGCGGGGGCAAGGGGTGTTTAAACCCGAGAGCAGGAGGGGCAGGAGGAGGAGGAGACAGGGGGAAGGCAGTGGGGGAATGTGAAGAGGAGCCGGGGACGTCGGGAATCCCGGAGGACTGGGGTGCATGGTGCGGGAGGAGGTGGGGCTGGGAGGGGCTCCGGGTGTGCGGGGCGGCACAGAGGGAATGCATGGGCATGCCAGGGGTGCGTGGTGCTGGGGTGCCCGGCGCGAAGGAGGAGGTGGGTGCGAGAGCGCAGGGTACTGGTGGCAGCATCGGTCCCTGCCCCGGGCACGGACGGGACAGACANGGGGGAGCTGCGAGGGTTCCGGGACCCCGCGGGGGCAGCGGGACCGACCCCACGCCCGCTCCTCCCGCCCGCCGGGGGGCGCTCGCCGTCCCTCTCTGACGTCACCCGGACGCGCCGCCACCGTTCCCCGCGCTTGGCGGGCGTGACGGACGGTGGGCCCGGTAGGGACCGGGGGGGACACCGGGGCGAGAAAGGACACTGGGAGGGAGACACCGGGGCGAGGGGGGAGGCATTTGGCGGACACGGAGACTGGGGGAGACACAGGGGCAGGCGGCCGTGCTGAGGTGGGGCTGGTCGGCGGGTGCCCTGGGCGGCAGTGGGGGCGGCGGGCCGTGCGAGGAGCCCCGTTTTGGGAGGGAGTAGCGGCGAACGGGCGGTTTCCAGGCTCGGGAATGCTGAGGAAGGCGGTACCGTGCTTTAAGTGGGACCGGGGCGCTCGAGGGATCCATCGCCGTCCGCCCTCCCTTCTGCTCGGGCGGTTGAGACACTGGAGTGGGCGAGGGAGCGGCGGTGACTCTGGGAGCCCAGGCGCAGGCAGGGCTCGTCCAGGTTGCTGTGCCAGGTTGCTGTCCAGGGGTGGCCAGGTTGCTGTCCAGGGGTGGCCTGTGCCGGCTGCAATGGGCTAGTGCGGGAGCTCTGGTGATAGGCACGGGGAGGATGGTGGATTACAGTTACATGATATGCCCCATCCCTGGAAGTGTCCAAGGATGGAGTTTGTACCAACCTGGGATAGTGGAAGGTGGCCCTGCCTCTGGCAGGGTGTTGTAATAAGATGAGCTTTAAGGTCCCTTTTCATGTTCTGTGATTCCATGATCTCCCCGCCTTCAGAGTCCTTGAGTGTGTCCTAGTTCCAACTTTGTGACGATGTGAACCTAAATCTCTAAAAACACAGATTGTTTATGATACTCTGTAGATCTTTTTTACTAATTTGAGAGTCACTGTGGCTGGGATGCTAGAGAGATGCTAAACTATGCTAATTTTATTTAGTGTGGCAGATTACTAATATTCCAGGAAGTCTTTGTATACACAGTGATATAACTCTGATTTTAAAAATTGGGATGAGAGTAGCTCCCCATTTGGTGAAGGTTGAACTAATTCTTTGTAGGTCTGAAAAACATGTTTTGTTGCAGCTGAAACAGCTTGAAAATCAGTGTCTAAAGAGCTGACTGGAACATCTGTGGTTCGTCAAAAGTCTTTGTAGGACACCTGAGTTACTGGTGGAGCCAGGGTGCTCTAGAGGCATTCAAAGACCTCTACAGTTCATGAACAGTGCTGCTGTTAGTGGTTAGAATTTGCTTGCATGCAGAGTGTGTGGATAAAATAATGAAACAAATTAAAGTTTCTAGTAGATAATTATGTACACCATGGCTTAAATTGTGTAAGGCATGGAGTCTACTATGCAGGGAAAGCTGTTTGGAAGCTGAACTCCAGCATCTGCTGTTTGATTGTTGGCACATGAAACTCAATTTGTCAGAATAATATGCTACCCTTTGTAGCTCACAAATTTCAGGCTCCCCAGGGATGTAGTCATGGCCCAAACCTGTCAGAGTTCAAGGAGCAGCTGAATGATGCTCTAAATCACATAGTTTAGTTTTAGGTGGTCCTGTGAGGAGCAGGGAGTTGAACTCCATGATCTTTATGGGTCCCTTCCAACCTGAGGTATTCCATAATCCCGAGTGACAAAGTCCATGTTGACTTAATTATGCAGCTCTGCAGGGTTTGGGTTCCTTGGGACTGCAGAGAGAAACTCAGAAGCTGTTGGCAGTGGCAGCAGATGAGAACCTGTGTGATGGTGTGTCCTTGGAAGATGGAGCTCCAAGCCTGGACAAGCAATGGTTTGTCGTGGTGTTAGAATCAACCCAGAGACCCGAGAAGTTCTTGTGTTATAGTAGGAGATAGGGCTTAGAAAAGGCAAGTACTATGAAGCTTAAAAAAACCCAGTGTTTCTTGTGTTACTAAAAAGTATTTGTCTGAACTTCCTGTATCCCAGAAAGGGAGTGAGACTGAAAACCCCAGGAATTAAATTATGAATAATCTCTCATCCTGAGGTGTGAGCACTGGTTTGTGCACTGCTGGTAATCCCTGAGGATCTGCCGTGCTTATGGGGAGGGGTGCTCAAACCTCTCACTGTGGGCTCAGAGAGTCAAGTGGTGTACAGCTCCATGAACTGACTAGATGAATAATACAGGAGCCAGAGGATAACCATCCCTTTTGTGGTTACTTCCAGGGCCTGGGGAAGATGACCACTCTCACACGACAGGACCTTAACTTTGGGCAAGGTAATGTGTTGTACTAAGCTGCAGCTGGTGTCCTTGTGAGGCTCCTCCTTGGCACTGAGCTTGGGGGAGTGTTGTTGTAGGGTTGCTCTTTCCCTAACCTTCCTGCAGCTAAGAAGAGGCAGGTGAAATTTATGCAGAAAAAAATACCTGTATAAAAAAATTCCCCTGAGTCTATTGTATTGCTCTGCTTCCCCCCACCCTATTCCAGCATCCTTTACTTCTGTTTTTCAGTTGTTGCAGATGTTCTTTCAGAATTCCTGGAAGTGGCTGTTCACCTCATCTTGTATGTCAGAGAAGTTTACCCCATTGGGATCTTTCAGAAGAGGAAAAAATACAATGTACCTGTCCAGGTAGGAGATTTTCCTGGAAGCTGACAACCACACAGACAAGCAAAATAGCAAGGATCAGTCAACACTCACCAGAACAAACTTACACTCTGGAAGTGATTGTTTAATGTACAGACTTATTTTTGAGGAGAACTTAGTTCCTGTCATGAGAGAACAGCCCCGTAGCTGAGGATACAGCAAGTGCTTATGGAACAAGCAGGTCATGGACAACGGTAGTAGAAGGCTGCCCCAGGTCTATGCAGTGAGGTAACAGGAAAGCATGTTTCCTAGGAAGTAAAAGATGGTTGGAATATGCTATTCCCTATATGCTCATGTGGGTATACATTTCTGATATACAGCAACTGTGTGGGTGCAGTGATCTGCCTCAGCTGATTAACCGTTCTCTGAAAGAATTGCTGTTTTGAATGGGCAACTCAGCATTTTTCAGCACTATTTGAAGCATGAATTGAATGCCTTGTACACATTGGTGCTTCTGTTTAAATCTTCCCTTTTAGCATTGTCCTGTCTTATATCAAACACAGCTCTGACTCTTCCCTGTGTTTGCTACAGATGTCCTGCCACCCAGAGCTGAACCAGTACATCCAGGACACATTACACTGTGTAAAGCCATTGCTGGAGAAGGTGAGCTCAGACCACGGACCTGGGTAAAGGTACTGCAAGTGGATTTGATAGAAAGTAAGAGAACGTAAATATTATCTTAATTGCAACATTTAAAAAAAATTACCATATAAAATATACTAGCTGATTAAAGTTTTTAACGAAACTAAAAACATCATAACCTTTCCTGGCAGTTAAGACCCTGCCTTGCTTGTCTCATATACCACACAAGGACATATGTCTGTATATTTCCAATTACGTCATCCTACCATTCTGCTTTACAATCCATCCCAGTTTAAGCACCTGTTGTGACAGAACAGTTTGAATGCTTTGCTGTGAGACAGCAAGCAAAGGTAGGTCTGGACTCCAGGTTTTGCGAGAGAAAGGTGTGACTGATGAAACATGCCAGGAGTCTGCTGGCAGGTTTTGTACACCTTGCTCTTTACAGACAATTTTAATGCACATGTAGAAAATGGAATTAGGTCAGTTTTACATTGTGGTTGTACAAAGCTGCTCTGTTTGGGCAATGGTCTGAATGTATCTTAACTTCATTGGTGTCCATCCCAGAGTGATGCAGTGAGATGGCTGTGCATTTCCTCCTTTGTTCCAGAATGGGATCTAGAGGAACGTACAATATAGCACACTTCATCTCCCTCAGCCTAAGCCACAAGCTAGCAGCTTAACACTCAGCAAGAAATGGCTTTGCAAAAGCATTTTTTCTGATTGCTAAGAATAATTTGAACTCAGGTTTTGGATGAGGGCTTGTACTGTGTGCCCTAACAACTGAGTGTACTCTCACTGCATCAAAGTATGTGAAGCACACTGGGCAGCAGACAGCTCCTGTTAAGGAAGGGATTTTTCTGTCTTGGTTCCTGCAGAACGATGTGGAGAAAGTTGTGGTTGTAATCCTGGATAAAGAGCACCACCCAGTGGAGAGATTTGTCTTTGAGATCACCCAGCCACCTCTTCTTTCCATTAGGTGAGGTTTCCACTCCTGCTTGCCCATGGCATCCAACGCCCAGCCCTGGGAGATATTCTGGGAGCAAGTTCAGGCCTTTGCTGCATGCCAGTAACAACTGCTGTCTCCTCCACAGTTCCGAGTCCCTGCTTTCCCACGTCGAGCAGTTACTGCGTGCCTTCATCCTGAAAATCAGCGTCTGCGATGCTGTGCTGGACAACAACCCCCCAGGTAAATGTCACTTGGATCCAAACAGCCTAATGCCTGGCATTACTTGGCTTGGCCGATCCTCTGGGAGCTGTCCCCTGAGCTGGAACTTGACACTTCTCTTAGGTTGCACCTTCACAGTTCTGGTTCACACACGGGAGGCTGCCACACGCAACATGGAAAAGATCCAGGTGATAAAGGTGAGTGATATCCTTGGGCACTCGATTGTGTGTGAGAAGCTGCAGAGCAAAGACTGGGCAGTGCAGAGTTTTGGCATCTCTACGGTTAAGGCTGAGAGGTATTTTGAACATGTAGGTTGGTGGCACATGAGGCACATCATAACTGTACTTAAAATGTGGTGAAATGGTTTATGCTGGTGAGCTGACAGCACATTCGCCACACACAGCCACAACTGCAGACAACTTCAAGTCTTGAAATACATTGTAACAATACTTACTGCCCAGTGCTTGCTCAGACACTTAGAAATACTCAGGCATGTGGAACAGGTACTTGAATTTAATCAAGCAAAAAATCAGTCCTCACCCACCATCCACTGTGTGGATGGCTGATTTTGTATAAAGAGCAAGAAAGATTAAGATTCAAGTAACAAGTAGGTTTGGGGGCACAAATACATTTAATTTTACAAGAAACTGTGTGTGGAACACTTTCTAAAGCAAGATTATTTTTAAAGAAAAAAAATATCTTGCTTAGATACAGGGAAACTTTTTTCCTGAGCCAAGTTATTTTAGGTGTCCTAAGGCACAACAAATAAAGCTAGCGAAGTATGAAATTGTTTCAAAATGAAAGTCTGTTCTGCACTGCTTAGTAATGGAAACTTGTGGTGTAGTAGACCTACCTTTAGGCTTCTAAGGCAGGATGGAAACCCATGCCCTAAGTGTTCTGGCATTGCAGTTAAATGCTGGTGTAATGAGCTGGGCGTGGTAGCTCAGAACAGCTGAGAGTATATCTTTTAAAGAAGTGAGATGTCACCTTTGCAGTAAGTGAAGTGGCTTGACCTCATAGTTTTATGCTGTAACTGAAGATAATTATGCTGAGTGTCAAGGACAAGTGTGTAAGCGTTAAGTTCTTTTGTTGTGGAAGGTTTGAATTACTTGTTCCTTCCCTCAGCTACTCTGTCTCTCTTTCAACTTCACACAAAACAAGTGCTGAGGAGGAGCTCACCTTACAGCACTGCTGGGTTCTGCCAGTAACACCTTGTGTTCCTGCCCCCAGGATTTCCCGTGGATCCTCGCTGACGAGCAAGACATGCACATGCATGACCCTCGGCTTATTCCCCTGAAAACCATGACATCTGACATCTTAAAGGTGAGCAGAGCATTCTGACCAAGAGGTGCTGAACCTGCTGTAGTTCTGAACTTTGTCTGCTCTGACACTAGCTCTGCAGTTTTCTGTGGTGTAACAACTTTAAATACTGCTGAGCAGTAGCTTAGTCTTGCAGATGTCTGTGCCAGTAATCAAAGCAGGGCAAGACTCCCCTTAGTAAAATAGGAAACCTGGCTATGGGGGGAGGTATAAGCACTTCCTATTCAGCCTGTTGCAGGCTTTTTTTTCCCATTCGCGTACCTGTATACCAACAGGACTGATGCTTGTTTCTCTCTCTCCAGATGCAGCTCTATGTAGAAGAGCGAGCTCACAAAGGCACCTGATTTCAAACTTTCCTTGCCTTCAAGCTTCATCTGATCTTCCAGTGGAGTAAGACCTGTCACAAACCGTATCTTGATAACTATCTCTTCAGCTGGCCTTCTGGGTGAATGTATAGCAGCTGCTGCCTCTTTATTTCAAGTGCTCTTACCACTGTATATAGAACTGACTTGGAATGGGGAGCCAGAGCCTGTTCCCATGTTGACTCATGTGAGAGTACAGGTGTTGTTACAGTGCATCCCTGGGGAGTCAGTGCTTTATTACCAGTCCAGTTCTCACCTGAACAGGGCAGCTCCATTGCACATGGGCAGTGATAGACAGCAAGAAGCTGTCACATGATCCACGAGAGCAACACTTGTGCTAAGGGGGAGTGAGGCCTTATGTAGTGTCTGTCCACTGTGACCATCCCAACTAGTCTTCAATAAATACTATGTTTTACCCCAGTTGAACTGGGCTGAGTTCTGTCAAAACCAGGCTCCCTTCTTCAGTGAGGAAATATTTTTATTTTCCGTGGAGCTTCCACCGCTTTTCTGGCCCATATGTGGACTCTGTCAATTCCTATGAAAGGCTGTACAACCTTGGTCTCTCCCCTTTCACCCAGAGGTGGCATTAGCAATGTGGAATTTGTCTGTCCAGCAAGGACACCTGCCAAGTATCCTACTCCTAACAGAGAACAGGCAAGGAAAGCACTGTTAATCCTACACCTGTCAGAGGAGACAGAACATGGCCTTAGCATTGGTTCTGGATATATAAGGGTGGCAGACGCAGTTCAGAGTGAGCTGAGCTTGTTTGTCAGAGAATTTGGTACAATAGCCTGTCCAGCACCTCCTGCTTCCTCTGGGTAACAAGTGTAGGAACACTATAGATCAAGGCTGGGCACTGCTTTAACATTTTATGTTGGATTACGCTGCTCAATACAAACCAAGTCCTTTGAAAGCACAAAGATGATGTGGGAAAAGCCCAGCACAACCAAAAGGTACTTGCATTGTTAGGCAGCTGCCTGAAGGGACTCCTTACCTCCTTTTTCTCTATCTGTTTATTCAAACACCAAGGGACTGTTTTGGATAGGAAGGCAGGTACCATTTTGATTATACACACTTAAAGAAAGGGTAAGGAATTCACTACCAGTGACACAGCACAAAGGAACAAGGGGTGGCAGTTTCCTGATGCTATTAAGGGTCTGATGCAGAACATAAATCTTAACTGAATCTTAAACAGGAAAAAGAAAATACCATACAAAACAATCTGTAGCAGAGTCCTTGTAGATAGCATTGGTAATCTGAAATTAAACATTTTAGCTTATTGTTCTTAAGTTCTGTAAGCAAGAAAGTGTTTTTAAGACTGTGTGTGTTAGCATAAGAATGTATTAACTAGAAAAGATAGATCTCATATTTAATTGTCCCAGTTTTTCCTCTGGAAGGGCACCAGTAATTGGAGTAGCATCCATGGTACAAGAGGATGGAAGATGAAGATAGAAGCCCTTCTAAAGGGCTGGGCCTGCAGAAGTTCTGCTGCAAACAAGAGCTGAAAGACAAAGCTAGGACACACCCAGAGAGTACAGGCAAAAAGTGCACCTGAGGCCACTTGCTTACAGTCCTGAGATAAAAGCAAACCCTTACATTGTGCTTCATAATGACGTCTGGGGCCCGATGGTGATGCTGCTGTTTGTCACACGGATCCCGTACCATCCTGCCCAGTACTGGGTGTCCTGGCCTCCGTGCTGAAACCAGATGTAACGAACTCCTGCTGGGTAATTCTGGAAGGTGTGAGAAACCTGTAGAGAAAAGACAATTCCTAAATAAACCAGCACTCACCTAGAAGCTCAGAAAACTACAGTGTGTGAGTCTTAGAATGAGCTTTTCCTGAGACCAGATATCTCTCACTGAAAGTGCACCATACCCCATTTGGGGGTAGCCCAAAGGAGGGAAGCCTTTCTCACTCAGTCTTCTCCCCAAAATCCTCTCTGAGTTAAACTGACCTGAAGCTTGATTCTTAAGTGCATGTATAAGTAACATCTAATGCAGAATGTACAGCAAATCAAACCAGTTAAACACCTGTAACAGTTTAGGAAAAGTTAAGTCTGCAATACTTGGCTATCCATGCAATGGTTTAAAAACAGCTTTTTGATTCAAGAAACCCCCAAAATCTGCTCTTGTTACTTAATTATTTAGACAGGATCTTACATAAAACCAAGAAACAATTAAAAAGACTGCACTAAAACAACACAGAAGCCCACAGGATACTCTCTATAAAATGCTGGGCACCTAAAAATAACACCTGCCTCATTCAAGAGACACTACTGCTTCTTCAGCATTGTCAATAGCAAGGCCTCACTTTCTGTACAGAGTAGAGGAGGCTGAAGAGCAGAGAAAGTCCACTGGTACTTTTGGCCAAGTAAGACTTACAACACACGTGTGTCACAACACTGCTGTAAAGCTCCTGCCTCTGGGGCTGCTGCTCACCTCTCTCCATTTGGCATCACTCCACTGTTCAATGACCACTGGCTCAGGGTGGAACTCCTCCAGGACGATGTAATCCTTCGAGAGCAGCCTCACCGTGAGCTCGTAGCGGCACCCACAGTCAAACCTGGCAGCGTACCTGGAGAGGCAGGAGGAATCAAGGAGCAGCGCTGTATATACAGCATTCAGTTTTCTTTATTTTTCAAAAGCAGTCTCCAAGGGGATCCCTGTCTGCAGAGGAAAAGGAATGTCATCCCCATAGCTATAGAGAAGTTCTAGAACTTAGAGCTATCCCGCCCTTCACAGGATTGCTACCTTGCAATCCACTGAGTAAGTTTAGGTTTAGCTTATTCTTCACTCAAGAACTACTACTCCCAAAGAATAAAGAATTGATTTTATAGCATGAAAAGCTCCAGAAGCCTAGCTTACGTCTAGACCAATGCCAGAAATTCTAATTTTCAGTGCTTCCACTTACCAGTCCTTGACTGTAATTTCAGGCCGTTTCTCATCCATCAGCTGATTCCAATAGCCTTCTTTCTTCAGAGTAATGAGTTGAGACTTGAAGCATGGCCTGAAACAGACACGGAAATACAGTTCTACACAACACATCTCTTCCCTCTCGGTGTCCTTTCCCTGACAGATTTAATACCCACTCAAATCCTGAAGGCCCACAAAGATGACCTGGCTAAACCCTGCCTTTTCCATAGCCAGAACCTGACAAGGAAGTGAACTGAATTAGCTTCACCCCAAGATAAAAGGAATAGTTACCTACAAGCTGGATTAAGAGGGGTCCCTGCACTTATGTATTGGTAACAGGAAACCAGTGCCTAGTGCATGTAAAAGCTGTTAGTCCCCCTCTGGTGACAGCTTTTATTACAAATCATTAGTGTGACACACTTTACCACTCCTGGGGGTTACAGAGCTTTGACCTTGTCATGTAAGTGCAGTTGTTTAAGTTTGCCAGACCCTTAACCATTCCCTACCACGTTTGGGAGAGGAGAAGCAGGGATCTCATGTGAACTCTCCTAACTATAAAAATTACCGGAAGTTCTGTGTAGGCAGAGAAATTTAGTACCTGCTAAATTCTCTCGGCAATTCTCAATTCTCTCAGCAGTACCCATCTCTTCAGATTAACTGGCATAAAGGGTTAATGAAGTTCCTTCCTTTTCCCACAGGTGATCTAAAGTTCAGTAACCTGCCACCAGCCTTCTAACCATGGTGCCTTTTCAGACGGATGGGAGGAAGCAGGTTTCCCAGTTCCGGATTACTGGAATCCAGTTCTTACCCATATGAAGTCACAAAGTATTTGTGTACTGTGGGGTCTGGCATATCATTTCCATGAGCTCCAGGCAGATCCTCAATTTTCCACTCATCTCCTTCGTTGTCATCAAGTGTCCAGTGCTGGAAGTTCTCTACAAACACAGGTGTCCAAGGTGAGGGTTAGGACCTCACTTCAGCTACCAGCAGGATCTCAGCTTCTGTTAGAATCAGCAGCAGGAGAATTCTAGGAAGTTACTTGGTGTTTTCAGATCCACTGTATTTTTCCTACAGCTCTAAGTGACTCCTGTCATTATACTGCCATTACCTTTAATGTGGTTATCAGCATCTAGGACAGTAGGTAGCAGATTTCTGACCTCACTAGAAAATCATCATCAGCAATAATGTAGGATTTACTGTAGTCATATTAGTCAAGTCTTTGGTAACAAAAGTTCTCCAGCTGCCCAAATGTTTAATCCCAATACCTGATCGTTTCACTACCATATTGTACTCACAGTGCAAATTAATTGTCACTGCCTGCAGTACTGGGGCGTTATGACTCCAGATTTTTCTGGCTGAAACCACTAAGTGTTGGCAAATACATACCCATCTACCTAGAGCAGTTTGATTGCAGGAGCTGAGCTGTGAATCTGACCCCGCAGAGCTCCACCCACTAGCTCTGTGGACAGTCCCACAGCACCAGCAGTAGTTGGGGCATGCAGGAAACGGACTCATTCTGACTGCTCGGAAGCTCTTAGTCCTTTATTATAAATAATGAAACAAACCTTCAGCACAAGGGTTTTTGATTAAGTTTCTCTTCAAGTGGCAGAGCATATAGAAGATCCTCCAGTCAGAGATGCTTCTGTCCAAGCTCTGACGATAAAACCCGTCGCGCTGACATTTGCGCTTCCACAGGGTGGTCAGGTCCACAACGTACCGCCACTGCGTGCACACCAGCCGGCAGGTGCGGAGCAGGTCCCGGACGGGCAGCAGCGACAGCAGCTCCACCAGCACGTCCTCGGGGAGGTCGCCGATGGTTGTCATGGCAGACCGTGGGCCGCAGGTGCGCGATGGGGAATCCCCGGCACGACGGGCCGAGCTGTTGGAAGCAAAGGCAGTTTCCCCTCGTTACGGACAGACCCACGGACAGCCCACTCGGCCCCAGGCCCGCTCTCCGCGCCCTGGCCCCGGCCCTGGCCCCACCTGGTTCCGCCTATCTGCGCCTCCCGGACACGGATGTGCGGGGCCGCGGCCCTTCCGCGGGGCGGGGCGAGGGCGGGGCCGCTGTCCTGTATCACAAGAGCCCGGGCCGCCCGCCCTGGAGACGCGGACGTTGAGCAGGGCAGCCCTTCTCGGCACGGCACCGGCCCGCCCGCGCAGCAGCGGCCCAGGTAAGAGCGCTCGGTACCTTCCCCCGAGCCCCTGCGGCTTTTCCGGGGTGTCTCCTGGGCAGCACCGGGGAGAGAGGAGGGACACGCGTGTGCTCCGAGCACGCAAGGGATGGGCGCTGCCCGGGAGCACGTCCGTGATGCAAAGCCGTTCACAGCTTGGATGCTTAACCGGGGTGGGAAAGGAAAGGTACCTCCACCCCACTCCCGAGTGCGTGAGGAAACCTGGCTAACAGTGCTCCATCCGCATGCAGGGAGCAGGAGAGACTTCTGAAATTCCTGGGCGAGATGGAACCAGCATGACCCTTCCTGTCTACTATTAAAAAATTACGTTTTAGCCTTCGGGACTGTGGTTGAGGGTTGGAAGTGTGCGGAGAATGGGAAATCACTAATGCTGTCTCCATAAAAGCCAGGACATTTTAAATGACCCCTTCTGGGTGCAGTGCAGATAGAGAACACATGATGCTCTGCATCTGAACGTCTAGATTTAGGATGCTGTTACAGCAGTGACTCCCTATTTCTTCCCTCCCTTGCCAGGTTTGGCACTGCTGTATTTCGTTAAGTTGCATGCCAGGGTATTTAACCTCTGTTCTTAGTGCTCTCCCAGGCTTAATGAGTCATTCCTGATGAGTTTGGCTGCATCCATGCAGTTTGCTGCAATCTTAGCAGCTTCCCAGCACCGGGACTCAGCTGACATAAAAGCAGTGTCACAGTGCATCCCTCACTGATGACATGGGCTATGAATATGCACACTCATCTTTCCATAGTCCTGCAGCACCTGGACCTGGAACTCAGGGCAGCAGAGAGCTGTTTGGAGTCCAGAATTAGCACCTGAAGTTAGAGCAAACACTTCTGCCTTAATTCCTCCAGTTATGAAGCCATAGAAAATAGAATATTGAAGAATATCAGCGGAGTTATTTTCAGTTATGCTCAGATCTTTACTTTATACAGGCTCCTGACTAAGGAGATTAAGTGCCAGCCCTCTGAGGGAAAGCCTGTCAGATACAGAATGAACCACTGCAAAGGTGGCTGGCAAGATGCTTAATGCTGATATTTGAGTACTGCTTTGCAGCATTTGTTATCAGGGATGTTCTTAAAGGCAGAACAAGCACCCATGTGCCTCCCTCTGCAGAGGAAATCATTACTAAGAAGCTGATTTTTGCAGCAGCAGAAATTCTGGAAGGAATGATTCTAGCCTGGAAAATGGACAAACTGTCCACAATTTCAGTTGTCAAATACATACGTTTTGTGGGCAGATTTAATTCAGGGCTTTTACTTAGACTGTAAAAATATTAATGTGCTTCAGGATATTAACTTAATAAGGAACAGGAGGCTAGGAAGAAAAATCATGCCTTCAGATAACATACTTATTTTCCCTTTTTTTCTACTGCATCAAGTGTCTGACATTGCTGAGGGTGGGAAGCTTTCACCACTCCTTTCCACTCTCAGACAGCTTCACCCAGCCTGCCCCAGGGATGGAGTCCCTCCCCGAAGCCGTCCTGATCCGAATCCTGGCTTCCATACCTGCAGTGGATCTGGTGCTGGTGTGCCGCCTGGTCTGCTGCCAGTGGAAGAACCTGGTTGATGGAGCTGCACTTTGGATCCTGAAGTGTCAGCAGGAAGGCCTCACCAGAGCAGAGTCAGATGCAGAGAACTGGCAAAACTTCTATTTCCTGAGTAAGAAAAGGAAGAATCTCATCAAGAACCCATGTGGTGAAGGTGAGAGACATCACAACAAGCCTCAAGGTGTCAGAGAGATGACCAGTCACTGAGAATTGCATATCGCTAGTCTTTGAAAATAGATCTTAGCTGCTGTCAGGTTGTAGAATTTTCTCCTTGCCCAAGAGTCAAGTCACTCAATCCGTGCAGCCAAATCATTTAATGGGCACAAAGGCCTTTGATAATCAGCCTTTGCAAAGGGCTTTACATGACATTAACTTTATATAACCTCTGCAGGGATCTAAATCATGTTTGAGACACAAAGATGTCCTTTGCAGAAACCATCCAACACAGTAATGGCCGTGGCATTTGCTTCTTGCCAAGCCGTGACAGGAGAGGTGAAGCCTTTTCCTGCTCAGGGCCCAGTCTACCCTCAGCTCACCAGGCCCTTCAGGCTTCTTTCCTTGGAGCAGTTCAGGCCAATCATGTTTTTAGCTGCCTCACCACAGCTCATATTAGAGGCTGGGCACGCACGCCATGTGCCATTATTCTGAATCTATGAACTTCACTTGCCAGAGCTATAAATTGCTTAGCAATAAGCAGCAGTAACCAAGCCTCACAACCCAAGCAGCATCAATTTCACACATCACAGACCAAAGCAGTATCAATACAGCTTCCCCATTTCATTTACAGATGACGTTCTGCAAGCTTTTCCAACATCCAGGTTTCCCTCTTGAAAAGCCCAGTGTTTAAGGTCTCGCTGCTTCAAAAAATACCACTTAGTGATTTAGAAAACTTAGAAATAAAGCAATCAGCATCTCTCGCCAGGATCTTTCTGTGCTGTGACACTGAAAATGCGGACATACTGTTCAGAATACCTAAATTCTTTCCCTAGAGTACTTTCTTAAACCCACACATACACAGCCATTTTGCTGGGTAATGTTAAAGTTTGGTATGATTAGGCTCAGTCAGACTAAAGGTTTTTGCCTGACCTTTACTTAACAAACATATCCATAGTCTACATATAAAATCAGTGCTGTGTCTAATACCAAACTTTCAAGAGCCAGAGGAAGGTTCCCCACACCCACAGGACTCATCCAAGTCTCTTTTCTGCCATTTGCAGAAGACTTGGAGCACTGGGGAGAGGTAGAGAATGGAGGTGATGGCTGGAAAATTGAAGAGCTCCCAGGGGACTTTGGAAAAGAATTTCCTAGTGAAGAAGTCCGTAAATACTTTGTTACATCTTATGAGTAAGGCTGTTTTCTTCTCGTATTCAGGAAAGGGGAAATTTTTGGTTCCCCCAGTCCCAGGAGAGACTGTGATACCAATTAACATCTTGTATTTCAGGTGGTGTCGAAAAGCTCAGGTCATTGACCTGACAGCTGAGGGCTACTGGGAAGAGCTGATGGATACAACCCAGCCTAAAATCATGGTAAGAGACTGGTAAGTATTAAGGAAGGCTCTGAGGACAGGCAGAGGGTTAAGAAAGATAAGGAAGAGCAGGGAGGGCATACATCTCATATATACTGTGCCTTAAAACCTTGGCTGCAAGGATTCTGGTTGTGGGACCGGGCTCACAGGCAGCTCCCACAAGCTTTACACTGTTGGAGCACATGGACTCCAAAGCCCAGGTTCCTGTGGTGAATGAGGGGAGGTGGTGGGTTGGGCTAAGAACCATTGTAGATTTCCATCTCAAACCAAGACCCCAGTAACTTGGTGAGAGAGTGGTAGAGCCTTTGCAGAGCTCTTACAGGTAATGCCAACAGCTTGGATCTCCTTGTAGGTATGCAGGACGCCGTGATGCTGGCTGCCTCTATGAGCTGTCCGTGAAGCTCCTCTCTGAGAATGAGGATGTGCTGGCTGAGTACAAAAGTGAGACTGTCACCATCCCACAGGACAATGATGCCAACTGGACTGAGGTGAGTGACAGCTGTGGGCTCATCAGGTGACACCCAACCTACATGAATCAGGAATATTTTTAAGCAGGAGAATTCTCCAAGGGAAGGCAAAGGCTCTGTCATGTGTTCTCTGGAGCCATGACTCTATGATTGAACAAGGAAAAGGGAGGCTGCCTTACAGAAAACTTGGAAACTTGCTGAGTCACCATTAGCAGGTGTAAGGTGAAGGAGATGTCCAGCCGGGAGTGATTAAGTGGCCTTGGAACAATGGGATCGAAGCTTCTCCCACTGTAAATGTCCCCACTGTTACCCAGACTGGTAGGTCTGACTGTGGCCAGTGGGGCTGAAGGCTCTGTGCACTGAACAACGGTAGGTTTGTGGTGGTTTGACACTTACTAACAACTATTTTGTCTCTTGTCCCAAAGATCTCCCACACCTTTTCCAACTATGGGCCTGGCGTCCGTTTTGTCCGCTTTGAACATGGTGGCCAGGACACGCTGTTCTGGAAGGGATGGTATGGTGTCCGTGTCACCAACAGCAGTGTGACAGTGGAGCCATAGCTATGCTGAACCAGGATCTGCATGCTGGAGCTGACTTCCCTCAGGGCATCCCATGGCCTTTGGATGGTTTCTGCATGGTGCTGCTTCTGGCTGTAGAGCATATGGCCTTTCTGCATAGGAACATGCGTGCAAGATGCCAGGAGCTACCACACATCCTTCCTCAAGAGGACTATGCAAAGAATGTGAATGAATTTGCAAATGCACCACAAGACTCAGCATCACCACTTGCACTGATGTTCTCCATCGGACAGGAGATCACCTAAAAATCCTGCAGACCTCCTCTCTTAAACCTCTAATCCCTAGCACCCAGCCTGAGTCAGGTATCTCTCCTGCCCTCTTCCCAGACTTGGGCACTCCTTAACTTTAAGGGGTACTTTGTTTTCTGGAAGTTAAAAGAGTGGGAAGAAAAGAAGAAAGAAAACCACAGACCCTGTCTCTCAAAACATCAGGGTAACCCAGAGCTCTGTCTCCAACTATTTCCATGACTTGCAGTGAGAACCTTGGCTTCTCCTATTTGTAAACAGGTAGCATTGTTTACCACAGAGGGGCTCTAGCTTGGCTGTCAAGTGCTATTAGTTTAATTTTTAGTGATAATGCAAAGCAAGAGCGATTGGATCTTTTTCTCTTACACTGTTTCCAGCATCCATTTATAAAGGAAAGTGTTGGGAACAGAAACCTGTCTGGTGTCCAACCCTGGGGCTTCATTTGGCTCCCTCAGATAGATGACATCTGAGAGTAGTTGCTGCGGGAGAGAGAGAGATGACAACAGCTTAGGGAAATGGGTTAGAAAAAATTTGGGATAGGGTCCAGGAACAAATGAAAACAAACTCATCTACCCCTTCCTGGCCTCTGCATGCTTCATGCAACAAGCATCCTGGTCATCCAGTGTGACTCTGCTTGCAGGACACAGAAAGCTGTTGGCCTTGTTCCACCTCTACTGACAGTGTCTGCAAGAATTACATGTCTGTCTCTGCCATGTGCTTGCTGACAAGACAGCACTTCACTCTCCCACTTGTGCTTCTTGGTATCACTCAGGGCTGTGAGCCTCATCCTGAACAAATCCCTAAGCTTCCCTGAACAAAGACTGTCCTTGCCAGTTACTCCACTCAGAAGAGCATCCCCTATCAGAGCTGGTGTTGCCTAGAGAAGGTACTTACATTTTTGTGTCCATTTGTCTGTCTTCCCTCCCTCGGCTGCCATTAAAGTACCCCCTTACATGTGCAGTGATTGCTACTGCCTGCAGCCAAAGGAAAGAGCTTCCCACCTGGGCACTGTGCATGCTACTTCCTCAGGCTTCCTGCACAACTGCACCCGGGTGCCACAGGCACATGGGACTCCCAAACCACAGCCATGCCAGAGTCCAGGCAAGCATAATAAAGTGACACAATTGTATGTGGATTTCCTCTTGTATACTGGGTATTTGTCCCCTGTGCTCAAGCATCCATCTTCTGATTATGCGGAGCATGTCAGCCAGTCTGGTCCAAAAGCAGGAGTCACTGTACCTTGTATACCACCATGGGTGTCCCTGAAAGATGTACGTGCTCTGTTCCCCAGCACCCTGGACCCATGGGAAGCACTTAATGTGCAATGGGTCTGCAATGTAACAGCAAGCAGAAGTGCACTTCAAACATAGTGGGAATTCATTCAAGGCACAGGGAAGGTACAGGAGGGTTTCTACAGAGTCCAGTGCTGCTGCCCAGGTCATTTGGGCTCTCCTGTGAGCTCAACCTTAGTTCTGACCCAGGAGGCACCAGAATCAGTTCAGAATTTAATTGTTTCCCCTCCCTTACCCATGCACACACTGTCATGCAGTGCTGCTTTACCCACCCTTAGCCTTTAATGCAGCTGTTAGTTAATATTTCGCTCACAGCCAACTCTCTGCCCCACAGAAAAAACAATCCCTCCACCTGTCCCTAAGGAACCAATATAGTGAGGGGATCAATATTTCAACATCTCAATGCAATTGTTAAACTGAACCTTTCCTAAGTCACCATCTTACAGACAGGATAAACCTCAGGATTAAGCCTTCACATATTGTGGCCCTTGTACATACAGGGTAAGACCATGGTCTCCAGTTTGAGTTTATCTAGTATGAAGCACTAAATGCACACAGCCTCCCCAACAGCTCTGTTATAATGAATGCAACTGCCTGAAGCCTTTTTTCCCTGCATGTCCTCTTTATGCCAGCACACCCCATGTTCACATTGGCTATCAGGGGCATCCTGCAAAGCTTGTCCTGACCTTCCCACTCCCCTCCAAGAGGTGTTTTCCAAGACACTCAGTGCCTGCAGGCTCACTGCAGAGAACAGCCACCTGTGCTTCACAGAGCTGCTCACAAAAGCCACTGATGACCTCAAGAGCAATTACTGCTCACATTCAGACATGTCAGTACTAGACTCCGAAAGCGAGTGTCTGGGTACATGGGGAAATAAAAAAAGTCTTGCTCATGTTATAAATATTTTGTTCCAAATGCCTTTTGAATTTTGATCAAACACTGTAAGTCTGAGCACACTGCAACCATACACATACACCCAATTCCTAGGCAATGCCAATTCACCTGTCAGAGACAAACAGAGCGCTGGAGGGCAGTGGTTTCTCACACCTTACAGACTTCATGGAAATTGAGATAATGCAATTTCATAGGATTACAGAAACTAGGTGTAACTGTGGCAAACACCAGCAAGCAGCTGTGTGACACTACACAGTAGCTTCTTGGGAACATGGGTGACCAATGCCAATGTGTGCTGTACAGACAGAAAGAGGTCTGCCCAAGTAAATTATATCAGATATTCTCATCCCCCAGACTCAGAGTATTTAGAAATCTGAGCATTAAAACACAAAAGATTGAGCGTTGCTGAAACATTCATGGTGGAGGGAAAAAACCACCAAAAAGCCAAAACCACATAAAAGGGTACCCTCCCAGTCTCAAACATGACAATGAGAGCTGCAGAAAGGGCTCGTGTTCCTTTGCACATCATGCCCACAAGGCACCCCAGCAGTGATGAGCTACGCTGTGTTCCAAACACCCACAATGGGATGGAACAGGTGGATGATGAGACTAGAGAGTTTAAGACAAGAACCTTCCACTCTTTGCCAAGACACCACATGAACACCTCTTACCCCAGCTGCTTTAATCCTCAGAGGCATCAAGAGAAGCCCTAGTACAGCACAACAGCCCTGTCCTGCTCTTACCAGCTGGCACCTGATGTCCTGGGTAGCTGATTGTACTTGGTGTCTGCAGTTGTACAAGATACCACTGTAATTTTCTTTTCTACAACGCCCACCACAGTTCATCGTGGATATAAATGCCATTATAGTTAAAAGGGGCTTGTTTTCTGGTGGTTTTTTTTTTTCCCTTGGGGTTTTGATTTTTTTGTTGGTTTTTTTTTGGGAGGGGGGGCAGGGGAGGAGGCTGGTGGTGGGGGTTTTTGGGTTTTGTTTTTTGGTTTTCTTTTAGGGGTTTTTTTGTGTTTTGGTTTTTGGTTGGTTGGTTGGTTTCTTTCATATTAACTTCTACAGCAAGTCTCTTGCAGAGGAACAGAACAGAGCAATATGGGGTCCTGGCAAGGAAGCACTATCATACATCTCTTGTCAAGTCTAATTGAATTTTTCTATATGAAGCATCTATTATTACCCACCTGGGAGGTTGTGGACAGGTTGAGGAGTTTTCTCCCCCACTAGGCAATTCAAGACTGGGGATGGGACAGTTATGGGAGAAAATAAAAATAATCTATCTGACAATTCCCTGTTGCTTGCAGCCCAGCTGTTCTAGTTGTTAAAGGGAGGGTAGTTTAGGCGCTCAATTCCTTCTACATCAGCTTACAGAAGCTGGGAATGGCACTTTTTGAAAGACGGGATAGCAGAGCATCAACTACTGCAGCAGAGACATTCATCCGAAAACTGCAGCAGAGATCCACAGATTGACAGATTATTCTGAGTTGGAAGGGACCCCAAATGATCACTGAGTCCAACTCTTAAGTAAATGGCCCATACAGGGATTGAACCCAATATAACCTTGGTGTTACGTGTTATTAGCATCATGCTCTCTAACCAAATGAGAAAATCTCAGAATCAGGTATCAGTAAGGTAACAGGTAGTGGGATAGAAAACCAGAGACTCATCCTTGCCTGTCAAGAACAGAAACCCTCCCAAGAACTGGAAGGCACTGTTGGGGCAAGGGGAAGGCAAGACCGACTCAGTGTGAGTGATAAAATGCTTCCAA
>VZRR01008741.1:63046-89562 GCA_013398015.1 Oreocharis arfaki | reverse complement strand
GCAATGGGCTGCTCAGCTACTACAGGTACCGGGGCCGGGGGGCCGGGCAGGGGCCGCCGGGAGGGGGGGACGGACAGCGGGGGCTGCGCTGCTGCACAGCGAGAATCGCCTCGTATTGCTTAGTTTGGGCTTTTTTTCCTCTTTTAAAGCCAGACTCGGGTTTTGATCCTGCAGAGCCGCGGCGGGGTCCGGTGCGGGGCAGCGGGGCCCCGGGATCGAACGCCCTGGATCTCCCATCCGTCTCTCCATCCCTCCCCTCCTTCTGCAGCAGCTCCGGCTGCTACAACTGCCCAAATCACAACCTTCAGCCAAATAGCCTCAACCCTTCTCCCTTAGCTGTGTAACCTGCTCCTGCTGTTTCACTGCCAGAGCCTGGGAATCCTTCCTCCAGCAGTGCCAGTGGCTGCGAGCGCTGCGGTGGCGGTGGAAGGGTGGCCTGGGATGTTGTGCTGGGAATGTTGGGCTTGGGAAGTCTGCCCAGGCTGGGGGCTGCGTTCCTGGGGGACGGAAGGAAGCTCCAGCAGTGATTCCGAGCCGTGCCTGGCTCCCTGTGCTGTCTGACGCGGTGGGTTTGTGCAGACGGGCTGTGGGCTCAGCGAGGAGCGTGTCAGACACCCCGAGGCTGAATCCAAAGCGGTGTCAGCTTTGTGCGTTCTCTTGTGCTGCTTGTCTCACTTGAGTGGTGAAAATACAAACGTGCATGTTGGCGTTTTAATCCTCTAGGAAGGTGTCCCTGTCTATGGCAGAGGAGTGGAACGAGAGGGGGTTTAAGGTCCCTTCCCACCCAAACCATTCAGGGATTCGTTCTGTGATTTGGATCATGTTTATTCTTGTTGCTTGGAACGCAAGTGCTCCGTCACCCTCCGTGTTGTGGAGCAGATATTGGCTGTACTTCAGGACACGGAAACCATCCTGGATATTAGAGATGGTTGAGCTCTATAAAATAATAAGTCTTTAAAGGGCCAAAGCCCCTGAGACAGGAATTCTCTGTAAAGGTTATGCCAAAGCTGCTTTTCCTCCCGACATAAAGTTCATCAGCTGATTTCCTCTCTGCTCCAGCTGCTGACACGTAGCCTGAAGCAGATCCTAGAGCTCCAGCTCCCTGTCAGGTGTGAATATAAACTCTTCCAGCTCTAAGAGAGACCTGGAACCTGGGTCCTGGGGTTGGACCACGGCAGGTAACAGTGCAGAAGGTAAATGATGTGTTTATCTTCTTGGAGTTGTTGAAAACCCTCAAAGAACTTTAGCCAAACAACCTCCCCCCGAAAAAATGTAGTTGCCTCTCAGTAATTCAGCTAATTTACTGTAATCTTTTCTGGAATGCTTTAGCTATGCTCAAAAAGACTGTTGGAGTTTAACACCCCACTTGTAACCGTGTCAGAATATTATTTTTACGTGTTGATGCCAAGTCTGTCATGAGCAAACAAGTGGTTTTCTTCAACAATTATTTTAGATGGGAACAACCAGGTTTATTTTAAGAATATTTGATCTGTTTTAGGCTGAAACAACAAACAGAAACACCCAAGGAAATTATTCTGAGCAGCATGTGAAGGAGTTGAAACTTTGTGGAGCTTTCAGGCAGGGCAGACCTGCAGCAGCTGCTTGGGAAAAAGGGATGCTGGAGGGTTTTGTGCTTCTTTTTATCGCTGCGCTTGATGACAACTAAGTTAATTTGGTTGTGAGTCAGGAGTACAAAAATACAGTGCAGAACACGTGGTGAAGTCTTTCTTAAGTGGAGAAAAGCCTCCATGATATTCTTCAAAACCAGCGCTCTGAAGTAGTGGCTGTGTCAGCTTGAATTGCTCATCTGGGAGACAGTCTGGGGTAAAAACTGGCATTTCTGTTCTGATATCAATTCTAGTTCCATGACAGGAGCCAGGCAGGTGTCGGGCTGCTGCCTGTTCACTGATAAAGAGCATATATCTATATTTGTCTATCTGTCTATATTCTGTAGAAGTCTCTGGCATTCTGGGAGTCACGGGTCTTGCTTTCCGCTGGCTCTTTGTGCTCTTCCCAGCTCAGCAGGTCCACGCCAGAAGTCTCCTTTCCTGCCCTTGCAGGTGAACTGCTGCGCTCTCCTTGTGTTGTCACCTTTGGAACTGCACAGCCCATCTGATTTAGCTGTGGCTGCTTAGGAATAGCTTTGTAGAAACTTCGTTTTACTGGTCTGCTAAAATCATCTAAACTGGGAAAGCTGCTCCGTGATGCCCAAGCTCCCTCCTTGCGTGGATTGGTTTCGTTCCAGGTTGAAGCTTTTTGTTCCATTTGGATTTCCTGCCGCTCGCTCTTTAGCTTTAAACCCCAGCCTGTCACGTTGCCTGGGAGGATTTTGGTGTGCAGAGTTGAGCTGCTGAAATCCTGGGTGTCCCCTTGCTGTCCCCGGTCGTGCAGGTGCGTGGGTGGGTGCTGTGCCATCCTTTGGGGCTGTTCTGAGGGGTTTGCTCCGGCAGCCAAGTGCGTCGCCTGTTTGCTGCCCAGTTGGTTTCACAGGGACAGTTTGCTGAATTAAAGCTTCTAATTAGAGCATTTTTTCCCAAATGGAGCATTTAAAGCCTCCTGTAGCTCTGCTGCATCGATGAAGACATCAAGTCTTGCTGCCAGGGAAACTTCACGTGCCTTTGCTTTGTATTCCCTGCTCTGAACCTGTAAAAAATAACAGCTGCTGAGGAATTTGTGAGTTTCTGTGCAGTACCCTCCTCTGGAGTGAGATGTGTGGGTTTAGGGAGTTCCTAAATCCACAGCAATACAGTTGAACCGTTTTACTTGCCCTTGGTTGTTCCTCCTAGGTTGTTTTTGACCAAGTTTTTTGGCTGATTCAGTGATGCTGGCGTGGGAAGGCAGTTTGGGGATGCAGGACTAGTCTGCTTGACTTGCTAATGATCCAGACTCTCTCTCTGAACTCTCTGGCAGGCTGCCACTCAGATTTATCATTATCTATAATTAGCGGCTCTGTAGGGGAGAATTTAATCACCTTGAACAGATAAGTGTTTTCAAGGAGATTAGAGAGGATCTTCAGGTGAGTATTAATTCATCGAAGATCGGCGTTTGCTCATGTGACCATGGATGCTCCGAGAGTGTTTTGTTCTCCCAGCAGCTCCTTGACCTTTCCAAGAGCTCTGGGATGTGTTGGCTCCTCTGTGGGATGGGCTGAAGCTGGGTACCGGTGGGTTGGGTGTCTGGAGAGCCTTCAGCAGTGCTTTGTGTGGGCACGGGGTGTAATAATGAAAGCAGTGACAAATGGAGAGGGGAAAACCGTGTCGTGCTGGGTGTGGTTCGGTCATTGTTGGGAAGGGAAAGGCTTCTCTATCAAGCAGTAATAACTCCCCTCTTAGAGCAGTGATGGGTGCCTGAGGCACTTTAGCTGTCTTGTCTGGGTCATCCTGCAGCTCATTTCCCTGGAAAAGCCATGTTTCCCAGAGCAGCTCTTGAGCAGCTCTTTACCAGCTCTGTTTATCCAGCAGTTAACTCTTGATTGGCATCGTTGAGCACAACCCAGAGGGGTTTTTCCTGTTTCTTGTGCTGAGACTCTGCTGAAAGCTGAGGTGGGGAGTTCAGGAAGGAGCTTGAAAACCACTGCTGATGGCAGAGATGTGGGAGGATTGAGGGAGCCCAGGGGAGACCTCTGGGAGCCTCTGATCCAAGTGTTCTCCCACCACTAACCCATGTCCCCAGTGCCACATCTACACGGCTTTTAAATGCCTTCGGGGATGGGGATCCACCCCTGCCCTAGGCAGCCGTGCCAGTGCCTGGCCACCCTTTCCATGAAGAAATTTTCCCGATGTCCGACCTGAACCTTCCCTGACACAACTTGAGGCTGTTCCCTCTCATCCTGTCCCTTGCCCCCTGGGAGAAGAGTTTGACCCGCTCTGGTTACACCCTCCTGTCAGGGAGTTGTGCAGAGCCAGAAGGTCTCTGTTGAGCCCTTCCAGCTCTCTCAGCGGCTCCTCATCATACTTGTGCTCCAGCCCCTGAAATCTCCAAGGTGTGAGATTGCAGAGCCTATCCAGGCCCTTCTTCCATTGTTGGACTACCCTTGGAGGGGAAAGCTTTTCCATATATTTAGCGGATACATGATAGAATGAGGCAGTAAACTCTCCTGGAATGATTTTGGTGACACCTTGTCCCTCTGCAGACGAGTCCTGGAGTGTTTGTCACTCTTTGGGTGCTGGAGCGTGCAGGTTTCCAGGGCAGCTCTGCAGCTCCTGGTGACTTTGAGCTACTTGTTTTTAAACAGTGATGAATAATTGGTGTTCCCAGGCAGCTTGTTTTCCCAGGGCACTCTCTGGATCCATATGGTGCTTTGCTGTTGCTCCTTGTTATTTGCCCATTCTGGAGGCAGCTCCTCGCTGTGCTTTGTCCCTGGGGACGCGGTGCTGCCACAGCTCCGTGGGGGAGACTGCATGTCCACATGACACTCAAGGGATGCCGTGGGGCTGAGTGAATGGTGCTTTTTGGGCTGCTGGTTGCAGGCTGGATTGCTCTGCTCCCAGTTTAGTGCTGTGGAGGAGGTCAGGCTCGCTTGACTCCAAACAGCAACTGCTGCTGACTCTGCAGGAGGGTGTGAGACACGGATCCTATCCTTAAGGATGTCTCCATCATGGCTTGGTTGTTAGTGCTGGGTGAGGGGTTTTGCAGCTGTTGCCTGGTTCTGTTTGCTGGTTGCAAACTGCAGCAAGAGCCGTGAACCATCTTCCTGCTTTATTTCTATCCATATCGTCTTCATTTGGCTATATGTGATTGATGTCATCCCTCACCCCGTCCCTGCAAGTGTTCCAGGCCAGGTTGGACAGGGCTCGGAGCAGCCTGGTCTCATGGAAGGTGTCCCTGTCCATGACAGGGGGGTGGAACCTTTTAAGATTCCTTCCCCCCCAAACCATTCCATGACTCTATACTGGCCAAATATTTCATTTGATGGAATTGTAGAAGAAATAACTGGTTTGTCTTGTGCAGAATGAAACTTTGAGGGGGCAGAGCACACTGGATCCATGTGGAGGCACAGCAGCCTGTGCTGCTGGCTTGAGATTGGTCACGTGGGGATCCCTCAGGTAGCTAGGCTCACACTGCAGTTTTCACTCCTGGAGCAGTTTGGAGGGTGTTTATGAGCTCATCTGCCTGGGTCCTTACCTGAGTGAGGTGCCTGTCACCCCTTTGTGGTGTCCCCTGGTCCAGCTTCTGTTGCTGGGGCACACACTGGTGTTCTGCTTTGCTGTCCCGGGTGAGGGCAGGGGGTCATGTCCAGTCCTGTGTCTCTCCCACACAGTGCTGGAGCTGCCTCAGCTCTGCCTTTTTCAGCAGAGGTTGGTGTGGACTGGCTCCTGCTCCAGGACATCCATGGCTGTGCTCACCCCTGGAAAACCCTCGCCAGCCCTCAGTCTGTCTGCTGTCATGTTCTAGGAACAGGACAGCTGTCCTTTGCCTCCAGAGGTGACTGGCATCTCCTGCCTCTTCCTGCAGCTCCCCTGCCTGTCTTTTTCTGGGGAAATATGTATTCAGCTCCGACTTGGCTTGCTCCAATTACAGGTTTAAGTTGGTGCTTGTATGGCCTGTCATACTCTGTACCCACAGTGAGTCACCGGGGAAGGAGCTGATCCTTCTTGTCAGGAGTATTGTGAGGAACCTGCTGTGCTTTTCCATGCAGTATCCCTTGTATCCTGCCTCATTTTCCCCTGAAAATGGGTTTGCAATCAGTGCAGTGTGCTCTGAACTCACCTCTGAACAATGAGGACATTCATTATCTGTAGGGTGAGTTATGCTGCAGCAGGTCAGGCTGTTGAGCTTCTCTGTATTTCGTTCTTGTGTATCAATTGTTGTAGCTGGGTAACTCAGCCTGGTAACTTTAGGTACCTGAAGTGTTATCAGTGATATCAGAGCCCTCTGCTCCCTGTAGGTCTGTTCAGCTGATGGCCAGCAGCTCAGGTTGTCACCCTGAAATGTGAGTTGTCCCAGCCTGCTGTCAGGAGGGCAGGCAGCATCCTGGAGATTTATCCCTAAATAAGATAGTGCTTCCAAACCTGAGCTAATTGGAGGTGTTAAATATCCCTTCAGGTCCTCATTATACCGTTCAATTATTGTAGCAGTTCCTACAGCACCGTGGCAGGGATCTTTCTACACTTTACATCAGCCTTTGTTTGGTTTCGATCAAAAAGCTTGTTTAATAATTAATGACATAATATTCCCGTGTCTGCCGGCTGCGGGCTGGGCAGGCAGAGCTGGAGCTGGAGGAAGACAGAGCTGGATGTGCGTGTGGTGCTGGGGCAGTGGCTGCTGACTCAGAGCCGTGTGTGCAGGGCCAGTGCTGAGCCTTGGGCTGCGAACGGATCAACGCTGGAATTAAACATGCAGATGGGAAGCGTGGGACTGCATGTCACTGGAGCTCTGCGATGAAAGCAGAACAAATGGGAACAAATCTCCTCTTTGGTCCCCTTCCAGGCACTTGGGATTCGCTTCCCCCTCTGCAAGCCAGGGCTCCTGGCAGGGCTGCTTTGTACCTGGCCTGTGCTGTCCACAGGTGACGCTGCTCCTTGCTGTGAGACATCGCTCTGGGGTTGGAGCTGCTCACAGGTCACATAGTGACACGGGCTCTGGTGGAGCTGTTGCTGTGTCAGCACTGTTGACTGTGGCCAAACCCGTTGTCACCTGTGTTTTCCCCGCCCTTCCTTTCACACCGAGCTGTGTTAGTATGCACTTTCCTGGCTTTTTTAAAAAATTTTTATCTAACTCTTCAAGGCTATTTCTGCTTTGAATCACGACCGGATAGATGTATGTCCCTGCAGTGACTCAGGGGGAGGTGCTTCACTCCCTAAAAATAGTCTTAATTTTCCAAATCTTTCTGGATGAGAGCACTGTCTGGGCACGCGTGGCTGTTTAAAGCAGCTTCTGCAATGCATGTGGGGGTAAATATGGTGAAGTGGGAGTCAGTGCCTTTCTCTTTTCCTTCTTTAACACAAAGCAGTGATTCTTAATCTGTTATTAATAGCTAGAGCAGGTTTCTTCGAGGAACTTTATAAGAAACAGAGCAGGAAAACATTGTCCTTGGAGCCTGCTGGTTGTGTATTGCTGGTATCAGTAAGATCCTTTCATTTCAGGCTGGTTGGTTGGCACAGACATCTGAACACTGTGGCTGGGTGGGCTCTCAGAGGACAGTGAACTCTCCTTCCTGTGGCACAGCCACAGATGTGACAGCAGGGGCTGGCATTGGTAGCCTGGAAGGGAGCGAAGGTCCTTTGGGGAGTCACCTGACCTCCTGGTGCTGGTGGTATGTTCAGGACCACGGCTTTGTTTCCTTAGAGGTGCTCCCAGAGCCACTGGGCTGTGTGTGCTGTGTTCCTGCCGCGCTGTGTTGCTGTTCCCAGCTGACTTGATGCTTTGTGCCTGTCACTCAGCCCAGCACAGAATTAGAGTATTTGTCACAGCAGCAAATATCCATGGCAACTAATTCCCCAGCTCTGGAAATCTTCACGATTTTTTGAAGTTTCTCTTTTCCCGTGAAATGCACAGGGGTGGTTCCACAAACTTTTTTTTTCAGGTCTTCTGCAACTGTCAGGAGCGGTGGCTCTTCTTGGAAGCGCGTGAAAAATACACCGGTCCCAGTTCGGAAGATGGGGTGAGTTTGGGTGGATTTGGCTGGAGCATGGACATGGGTGACTGGGATGTGCTCATGGCAGGGGGACACTAGCATGCCCCTCCTCTCCAGGACTGTGCAAGAGTGGAGACTGCAAGATTAACGAAGCAGATTTTTGTCTTTGAGCTGGGGAGATGCTGTGCAGCAGGTGGGGGTGGCAGCTGTGCCCACAGCTCATGAGGAGTCAAGGAAGTTGTGCTAGGGAAGGTTTAGGTTGGATACCAGGTAAAGGCTCTTCCCCCAGAGGGTGCTGGGCACTGCCCAGGCTTCCCAGGAAATGGGCACAGCCCCGAGGCTGCCAGAGCTCCAGGAGCGTTCGGACACTGCTGCCAGGGATGCCCAGGGTGGGATTGTTGGGGTGTCTGTGCAGGGCCAGGAGCTGGGCTGGATGATCCCTGTGGGCCTCTTCCCGTTTAGGAGTGTCCATGATTCTGTGATTCTGTGTTAAGTTTCAGCCTTTGGTTTGAAGCCCTTTTTTGGAGGGCTCTGTCTGAGAGTGCTCGGGTGGTGCCTTGTGTTGAGGCTGTGTTCTCCAGCAGCCCCATCCTTTGTTTTTGGAAGACTGAGACTTTCCATCGTTGCTGTTTCCAAGCATGCACGTTCCTGTGACTGATGCTGGATGCTGTTTATCCGCTGTTTATTATTCCCAAGTTGCCACTGCAGTGTTTCCCAGCAGGGCTTATGGAGCAGAAGGCACTGCAGGTTTATGTTGTGTGGTCAGGTGGAACTACTCCATGGCTTTATTTTATCCCAGCAGAGTTTTCTGTTCCTTGTCAGCTGGGTCTCTCTGGTGTGTGCTGGGGAGAGGCTGCTGTGGGCTCCCTGGCTTTGCATCTCTGCTGGGATGGAATTTTTATAAGCAGGAGGAAGAGAGTGCTCAAACTACAAGTCGTTTTGTGATGGTACGAAGGTGACAATCGTCTTAATACTGCATAATTTACATTTGGCACACATGGCACACTATCAGCTCCCACTTGGAATTGTACACAGCATGCAGGACCCCCTTTGGAAGCTGGGCTGGTGGTGGTGGTGCTCCCGTTAGCTGTATTCTCTCAGGGATTGATTAGGAGTACATATAATTTGATTGGTTTTTGGTAGACGTGATAGGATCACAGTTCATTAGTCACAGTATTTGCTGTGTAATGTGGTTATTAACGGGTGAGTGCTCTCACAGCCGGGCTGTGGGTGATGCCAAGTGGAGCAGAGAGGTCACAGGTCTGGATTTGAGAGGGATCGTGACAGGCTGGAGCAGGACAGTGATGGGCACCCTGTGATGTTCAGCAGAGGCAAACACCAGCCCTGCCCCGGGGTTGCTGCTGGAAGCAGCTTTGCGGAAGAGCCCCTGGGGACAAGAAGGTGATCAGGAGTCACCAGAGGTCAGTGGTGGCTTTGGCTGCATTAGCAGTAGTGCTGAGGGAAGGGACTGTCCCCTGTGCTCAGCACTGGGGTGCCCTGTCTGGGCTGTTGGTCTGGTTTGGGGCCCCCCAGGATGAGACTGGAGCAGAGGAGGAGACAGGATGACCAAGGTCCTTAATATCATAGAGCACATTGGAAATCCTGCCTGGACACATGGAAGCATGCTGACTTGGGAGTGGGGACTGAGTGCTGGGATAGGGGTCTGGAGAGGTGCAGGGAATTCGTGACTATTCCAGCTGTGGATAGGCAGGGCCCTGAGCAACTTGATCTGGATGCAGATGCTCAGAGCAGGAGACTGGACCTGAGGCCTCCTAAGGTGCCTTCCAGACACATTTCATTGACCATCCTTTGTGTATTTGGTTTCTGACACTTTTAGAAAGTTTGCCTTCAGCTCTCTGGATGCTGATGGAGATGAGGAATAGCCATGTCCTGGCTATGGCTTGTCCTGTCAGAGCCCTGGTGATTCCTGCGTCTGAGCCCTTCAGGCTGTTTCACAGACCATCCTCCACTTCCATGGCACTCTGAATTGAGGGAGGAACTGTCTGACACTGGGGCAGCCTGAGGGTTGGCAAGACAAATTTATGGGATTAAGCCGTGCTTTACTCCTCTATCAGGCTTTTATCTGTTAAAGCTTATTATAAGTACAGTGTCTTGCTGGAACACTCAGGGAGGCAAAGATCCAGTGGTGTTTCTGATCCTTTTAGGAGTGGGATTGGCTTAGGAGCTGATGGACAGGAATTTTCCCATTTTTTTGCCTATGCAGTCTCTGGGATGTCCCAGCTGGGTGCTGCCCTGGAACTGTTTTCCCAGGAACCTGCTTTTTTTTGTGGCTAAGCATTGAGTATGCGCTGGGTGAGGCATCTGCCTCTCCCTCTCTGTCTCCTTCCTTTTCTCCACAAGGAAAGCAGTAAAGACTTCTGCTTCAGAATGGAAAAGCCTATGGATGCAAGCTCCGTGGAAACTGAGTTTTAAATTTGAAAGTTGACTAGAAATTTGTGGTCTAGACCAGAAAGAGGTCTGGAAATTTGTGCTTTGTTGCTCTGTAACAAGCCCATTTCCCCCTGCTTACAGCTGCAGACATCCAGCCCGGAATTGTCACTTGTAAGTACCTTCAGAGGCTGCAGCTCTGTATCCCAGCACGAATAAAGTCTGTAATTACTGGATTGGATTGAGTTTTGCTGCACAACTGCAGCCCTAAGGTGCCTTTGCAGTGCAGCAGTGAAACCTCTGGCTGCCCATAGGTGATATTCCCCATGTTTGGAATGCTGCAGGTTAATTTAAGCACAAAGCACATGCTGTGAGAACGAATTGATCCCATCAGGATTTGATCAATTGATTTTCAAGTACACAATACCTGAACAACCTTAATGGTTGTGAGAGTCGTGTTCTGCCGGCGATGGAGGCTGGGAGCTTCAGGGAGGAATCCCTGTGGATGCTGCGGGGAAGCAGTGACGCATTTGTAGGAAGCAGTGGGGTCGTGGTGAGGAGCTTCCCTCTGTCACGAGGCTGCTGTGCTGGGCCTGGGGTGTCACAGGGTCAGCCTTGGGGGGCGGCGGGGTTGAACATGATCTTTAATCATAGAATCATGGAATGGCCTGGGTGGGAAGGGACCTTAAAACCTGTCCAGTGCCACCCCTGCCATGGGCAGGGACACCTTCCACTGTCCCAGGCTGCTCCAAGCCCCAATGTCCAGCCTGGCCTTGGACACTGCCAGGGATCCAGGGGCAGCCACAGCTGCTCTGGGCACCCTGTGCCAGGGCCTCCCCACCCTCCCAGGGAACAATTCCTTCCTGATATCCCATCTAGCCCTGCCCTCTGGCAGTGGGACCCCCTTGTCCTGTCCTTCAGGCCCTTGTCCCAAGTCCCTCTCCAGCTCTCTTGGAGCCCTTTGGGCACTGGAAGGGGCTCTGAGGTCTCCCAGGAGCCTTCTCTCCTCCAGGCTGCACAATGCTAATATTTTCAGCCTTAATGTAATGTAACCTTCAGGTTTTAATGTTGACAGCTTGGTCCAAGGTGTTTCCATGAGGATTTACAATTTCTGTAGTTTTAGGTAGGAAGAATTTGTAAAGTAGCTCAAACACCAATATTAAGTCAGGCATTGCCCTGAAGTGAGGCATCCTCATGGGTACAGAGGGAATTAAAGTTTTGTTTGACATTCGAGACACCATCCTTCAAATATTTCTGTTTTCCACTTGCTTTGTAAAGGAAATAAGTTAAATATAATGAGCCCTTTGTCCCACGGGGCATGTACATAAACACCACTGCTAGCATTAGGGGTAGCTTTAATTTCCAGATTCAGAATATACCATTGCCATTATACCATATAATAGACCATTATACCATTAGGTGTAGTCTTGTCTTAATTTACAAATTGGTTTATTTATGGAACTGCTGGTTTGATGCAAACCCAGCAGAGGTGCTAAAAATCCCTGTGTGGGATCAGTGCAGTCCTGTGGTGGCAGTTTGTGGGGGCACATCCTGCTGCTGCACCTTTATCCCTTAAACACAACCTCATGAGAAGCCTTTGTGCCGTGCCAGGTCTCTATAAAAAGAATCTGCTCCTATGTGCAAGCGTTGGAGTCGGAACAGCTTAGCTCAAGTGAGCCTGGATGCGATGTGATCCTGCTCCCTCACTTGGGAAAAGGGCATTGTGCTGCTTTGCACTGCTCCGTGCTCCTTAATATCATAGAATCGTGGAATATCCTGAGTTGGAAGGGACCCACACGGATCGTCGAAGTCCAGCTCCTGGAATATGTTCAAATGGGAAAATTCCCAACGATGGCCTGGCTTCTGTTCCCTCTTACAGCATTTTTTAAAATCTCTGATAAAATAAAAATAGATACAAAACTGAAGGTTTCAACATGCTTTTCTCCCTGTGGAAGATTAAAGATATAAAAATGGGTAGAGAAGGTAAGAAAAATGAATTTTCAAGCAGTTTGGTGGATCCTAGGAACAAAGGAGGAGGATGGTCACAGCTTTATTTGTCCCCTGCATGAAGTCCTCCTCTGGAAACCAGCTGAACACTGGGCTCTGTTCCTCTGCAGCTCATCTGGGCTGGTCCTTCTCTCTTGGGACGTTTCCCGTGTCCTCCCTTGCGTGCTTTGGGCTCCTTTGGTGGAATCCTTCCAGCTGCTGGTGAGACCCGCAGGGCTGAGGGTCCTTCTGCTGGAGAGAGGGGCCATGGGTCACTTCTTGGAGTTATTCAAGAAACACATGGATGCAGAGAGTGGCTTCTAGGCTGAGCTTGGCCTTTTATCAGTTTAAATATTTGTATAAATAGGTGCTCTTCACCACATGAGAGTTTAAAACTGGAGAGCATCATTCATCTCCCTGCTGTTGGCTGGAGAAGATGAAAAGCTTTGGAAAAGCTCTGGAGAGCTGGATTCCCTGTGCTGCTGGCTGCACTATTGGTGTTTGTTTGTTGTCTCACACCTCACTGGGAGCGTGGATCACTGCACGGATCCTGCTGGGACACATGGCAAATGTCTCTCTGCGTCTCCCACTTTCCCTGTTTTCCTGCACTGGCAAAGCACCCAGCCTGTGTGTGGTACCTCTCTGCTTCCTTCCTCAGGTGCGATTTGTCCCAATGAGCAGCCAGAACCCTCCATTCTGTCCCAGCAGTCTGGTTTTGCAGTTGTTGGAGAGGCAGGGGAGGAGGTGTTCTGTGGAAGGGAGCGTTGGATGCGGCTGCTACGGAAATGAAAGCTGCTGAGGGCTAAAAATAAACCATTCCCAGCACCGTTCCTGTGACGGGAACTGGACGTGAGCTCTCGGGGACGGAGAGTTTTAATGTCCTCTCTGAAGGGCCTGGGTTGAGGTAGGATTTTGGGACCTCCTGCCACAATGCTGCTGCTTCCCAGGAGCCCGAGCAGCTGAGGGGGTTGTGGAGTTTTCTGGCCAATCAACGTGTAAAATTGGGGTTTTTCTTGTGAAAAAACAACAGCTAAAAGGTCTCCAGGAGAGCTGGAGAGGGAGTGCAGACAAGGGCCTGGAGTGACTGGACATGGGGGAATGGCTGAAAGCTGGAAAAGAGTAGATTTAGATTGGCTATTAAAAGGAAATTGTTCCCTGTGAGCCTGGCACAGGTTGCCCAGAGAAGCTGTGGCTGCCCCTGGATCCCTGGCAGTGCCCAAGGCCAGGTTGGCTGGGGCTTGGAGCAGCCTGGGAGAGTGGAAGGTGTCCCTGCCCATGGCAGGGGGTGGCACTGGACAGGTTTTAAGGTCCCTTCCAACCCGAATTGTTCCATGATTCTCTGGATTGCTTGTTTGCCTTTATGCATCCAGCAGGCTGCTTTGGGAGCCCTTTGGCTTCCTAGAATGGCTGCTGGAATGGGAAGGAGTGACTTTGGATAAAGTTCTGATGCTGCATTTGTGGATGTGAACCTTTCCTTCGTGGAGGAAAGGGGTAGGATGGCAGCTGGGTGTTCCCTGGGAGCTATGAAGGCGTCCTGTGCAGGGAGCTGATGGCCAGGCTTGGCTGCAGCCAGGGGAGCATGAAGGGGGTGGGAGCGAAGGGCAGGACTTGGACTGTGCTGAAACAACTCAAATGTTTCTGCATTAAAACCTCTGAGCGTTCATTGCACCACACAAGTTGTCTTGCAACACAATGCACTGAAATAACACTGAGAGTCTGGTCTGGGCAGTTGAGAAATTGGCTGAAAGCTGCAACCCATCCTTGTCTATGCGTGAGAGCCGTCCCTTGTGAAGGTCAATGACTCTGCCTTCCCTCTGGGCTGTTCCTGGTAACCCACAGTCAATATCCGTAGGGTTTTTGCAGAAAATGTGCAGCCCTGAACACTGATCCCAGCGCATGTCTTGGATTACAGATTTATGAAATGGTTTGGATTGGAACGGAATTAAAATAGCATCTTGTCCAACCCTGCCACAGGCAGGGACACCTTCCAGTGTCCCAGGCTGCTCCAAGCCCCATCTAACATGGATTTGGACACTGCCAGGGATCTGGGGCAGCCACAGCTGCTCTGGGCACCCTGTGCCAGGGCCTCCCCACCCTCCCAGGGAACAATTCCTTCCCAATATCCCGTCTAGCCCTGCCCTCTGGCAGTGGGAAGCCATTCCCCCTTGTGCTGGCCCTGAGGCTCAATGCAGAAGGACTTTGGGTCTTGCAGTGAAGCAGCTGGGATGTGCCAGGCCTGTCCCCCAGGTGTTGGCCAAGGTCACTTGGGCACCTGCAGGATTTGATCCAAGAGCTCCGTCAGTCCCAGTCATGGCCCAGTAAGTGGTTAACTTCTGAATTCTGTTTTAAATAAAGCTCTTGGTGTCTCCAGCAGCTGGAATGCCAGCTGCCAGCATTTTTTGTTTTATAGGGGGTGTTGTAAGGGATGGGAAAGGTCTTGCACTGTGCCACACTGCCCCTTGCACTCACACTGCCAACAAAATTTGCTGTGCTGCTTGCATTTCCCTCTGTTTCCTCAGTTCTTACGGAAAACCTGCTCTTCCCAGGATTGCTGACCTCCACACTCCTCAGGAGCGTGTCCTGCAAGGATCATCTGATCGTTTCCTGGGTAGTGAAGGTCACAGAGGCACCTTGTCTACAGTACTGAAGTTCACGCTTCCTTCTGCTCTCAAGTAGTGATTTCCTGCCCACTGGAATCTGTTCTGGAAGCAGGCAGCTGCCTCCCCTGACCACTGCCCCAGGGGTGACTGCTCTTAGGAGTAGGATATGCTGATTGTAGAGCTGAGCATGGATTTGTCACGGAATAGCGTTCTGGGTGGTCTCAGGAGGCTGCAGAAGTTGCTGCTGTTGGCTGATGTTGGGTGTTTGCCTGGAGCAGAGGCAGCTGCGTGTCCTGTTCAGGGAAAAGATAGAACTGGAGGAACCTCTCTCCACATCTGCACTGGACACACACCTTAAACCTGCCTCCATGCAAACCTGTAGGAAAGTGGTTGTTGAACTGAGGATTTCACAGTCAAAGGCTGAGAAGCAGCAGTTCACCTTTTAAATATGAAATTTTATCTTTTTGTGCCTTAAAATAGAGGAAAAAATATATTTATGCAACCATGTGGGCTTTGCATCCGGACATCTATCCTTAAGGAATATTTCATCCAGAAAGAGATTCTGCATCTAGATATCTGTCTCTAAGAAATATCTCATCCCCACAGAGATCCTGGGCTATAATTGAGCGTTGTTTGAAAGCTGGCAAGAAGTCAGGAGTGCGATGACTTTAGAGTGATGTTTGAGGTCACAGACTGTAATTCATGTACTGTCTCTGAGGGAAATTTATTGGGTACTGAAAACATTAACATTGACAGTAACTTGCAGAAAAGAGAGATGCTTGCAGCATGGAAAAATTCTTGGAAGGGAGCTGTTCTACCCACCCTCAATCTCAGAAAGATGGGATAAGTCTTGTGCTTGAAGCAAATACATCCCTAAAGTCTGTAGTGTGGAAAACCAGGATTTTTTTAACCAATCTGAATATTGTAAATGAGATGGGAATTGATGGGAGAGGAATAAAAATTGTGTTTTAATGTTGACTGTGTGTGCCCTGTGTGCTATTGTGTCCTTGGCTGTGGTGGTGAGAAAAGATAAACACAAGTTGACTGTGGCTGATCTTTATGCTGATCATTTAACACAATTCCCAAGGGCTGAAGGACCAGTAAAAACTTGAAAGCAGAGGCTGTAATGAGGAAAAATGACTGCTTGAGGCTCTCATCTGCTGCAGTGCATGTATTTTTTGTGCAGGAAAGAGCATTTGTCAAATGAACCTTGTGTGTGGTCACGTCTTGTTCGTTCTTGCTTAAAAATGAGCCACCGAGCCCAGGAGTTAGGCCTGGCCCAGGTCCAGGGTTATCCTGATGGCTGTGGAGGTGATGGGATCTGGACCAGACCTTCCATGACTGATGTGATATCACCGATGTGATAAACTCAGCAGCAGCTGAAAGTCTTGGTGGGTTTTTGCCCCGAAGCCTTGGTGGGATTTTCCCTCTCTGGATCTTTGGCATTTTAGTTTGGAAAGTAACGAAAACAACAAACTGGGATGACTGGGGGGCTGCTTCTGGCATTCTTGGAAGCTCCAGATGCAGACCCTGGCTCCCCACGGCCATTCCCAGCTCCATGCCCAGGGCCCAGCTCCCCACAGCTCTGCTCAGTAGTGGCGCTGCTGAGCTGGTGGTTTGGTTTCTGGGCTGTGAGGGACACCAGTGTCCCTGGGCGGGGTCAGCTGCCACCAAGGACACGCTCTTAGAGCGTTTCCTTCTGGTTATGCACTGAGATACTTTCCCCACGCTGAGTTCCTTTAATTCTGCTCTTGCAGGGAGGGAGGGAGTGAAAGCCATTTTTGGAGAGCTGCAGCAGTGCTGGGTGGGAGCGAGGCCAGGGTCATTCTGTGTCACACCAGCTCGGGGAGCTGCCCGTGCCCTGCAGAGCCAGGAGATGGTGGAGCGGGTGAAGCCCCAAACCGGTGCCTCCAGGAGCTTCTTGGATGCCCATGTTTGCAGGGCTGATATCTTTATCAGCCAGGGCCACACCGGCCTCTCCAGAGGTGCAGAGCAGATAGCACGACATGGTGGGAGGAGCAGGAGTGCTTGCTAGTGATTTTTTTTAACATTAGTTTTATCTTTTTTTTTTTTTTTTTTTAAAAACCCCAAAACAAGTCTCTTTGCCAGCCATATCTGCTGATATCTGCACTATGGCTTAGTTTATCTCCTGGCCACTGCTGAGGTTTCCTGGCAGAAAACCTGCACCATGCACACAAGAGAGGCAGAAATGTAGTATAAAGGCCAATCCCGGAGGTGTGCAGCAGGGTGGGCTGATTTTAGGGTATCCTTGTTTTTGGGGTGGGAGTCTTGTCAGTGAGAGCACTATAGAAACAACATTGAGGAACGAGGGGAAGGGAACTGTGCCTTTTGCTGTGATTCCGATTTTGGCAGGGAAAGCATTTTGAGCTCTGTGTGCATTTGTGCAGGTTTTACACAGGTTTTTAGGAAATCAGCTCCTGTACTTGGCACCCAGCTCAGATATGTTGTATGTTGGGAGGAGCTTGCTCTGCTCTTCAGCCACCCAGCAGCTCTACCTCGATTTTATTTAGGAAAAGAGGTGAAGGGTAGCCTGGGTGTTGCTTTCAGAGCCCTTTCAGCTTGGCAGTGTTGGTTTTCCTGCCCTGAGCACGCCTTACACCCATGCACTTTGCCAGCGGGGAGTGTTCTGGTGGAACTCTGTCCCATTGGAGATGCTTCCGACCAGGAAGTGCTGGCGTTGGCAAAACCTGCTCCTGGGATGTTGCATGGAACCTTCCTGGCAGGCAGTGCCAGGCCCTACACTGTGGCTCTGAGGGAATTTGTCTGACAAATTTCCTGCCCTGAGCTCCTCTGGAGGCTTTTTCCCTCTCTGAAGCACAGAGAGACAAGAGCTGTTTGTAAATGATCTGGAGCAGAAGGCATCTTCCAGATTTTTCCTTGTCCCTTCACTGGTGTGGGTATTGCAGCCAAATTAAAGTAGAAAAGCACTGGAGAAAGGAGTGGGAATTCCGGATTGCTGTGCTCATTGCTTGCTTACAGAAGAGCTGTATGACCAAATCTTCCTTAAATCCATGCTTGGGTGGTGTTGCTGAGGCTCTTTGGTGTTGGGTCGTAGTGTGGGCAGGGGTTTGTCCCAGAAACTGGCTTGGGAAGCTGCTGGATAGGTTGTGGGGGAATATTCCCGTGATCTGTGGAGGTGGTGAGTACCCGAGCTGCAGACATCTCTCAGGCTGGTGAGGATTGGAGCCGGGTTTGCATCCCTCTGGCTGACAAGGATTGCAGCCAGGATTGCAGCCAGGATCGCAGGCTTTCCCTTAACCCTGATCGTTCCCAATCTGTGCCCATCCTGACTGCAGCCAGTTGCAGATTAGTTGGATTATTGAGTTAAATAGAAATAAATTGTGTGTTTTTACAGCAATCTCAGCCCAACACTTGCTGTGTGCTTGTTTGGGGTTGGTTTGTGCTTCCTTGGGTTTTGGGGAAGGCAAAAAGAGGAAGGAAAGGGCATATCTGAGCTGTTTGTCACATGGAGCTTGTGGTTTAGGAGAGCCCTGCTGAACCAGCTGTGATGTGCTGAACTCACTGGGAAAACACCTCTGGAGCCACGTGCCTGCTTCCCCTTGGGTATTTGAGTTCTGGGATTGAGTTATCATAAAACCCCTTTTTCCTTGAACCCGGCGAGAGTAATAACCTCAAGAGGGTTGGCTTCAATGTTCCATGCCCTGACTTCAGACATGTGAGCTCAAATTCAAGTGCTTTTTGGGATTTCTCACGCCTAAAAGGGAAGCAGAGATTCCACTGGGTTTATACTCCCAAAAACTGAACAAAGGACATGGGAAATCTCAGTTTATTGGGAAACGTGCCTTGGAGCACTTGTGCAGATGGGCTTGTTGCATCTAATATTTCAAGGATTGAGTGTGAGGTGAGGGTAACAGGGAATTCAAGTACCAGCTGTGGGCATGGATGCTCTGGAAGCAGGAGCTGAGCCATGAGGGAGCTGTTGTGAGGATGGGGTGGTGGCACAACAGCCTTTTGTTGGCAGTGAGGAATGGGGAGTGCAGCTCCTGTCCCCGAGCCCTGTGGGAATGCTGAGAAGGATGGGAGAGCTCAACCCAACCCAGATAGCCTTGGTAGGCTCTGGATTCTGTGTGGAAATCCTTGTGCCTTGTCCTGCATCTTGTGGGAAGAGGGAGCTGTGCTGCTCAGGCACAGCAGGGACTCGGGCTGTGGTGTCTCTTGTGCTGCCTCCCACTCTCGGGAAGGAAATAAAATACTGTCCCCAGTTATTGAATTGTCCAGTTCTGCCTGGTTTGTTCCCTGTCCTTGATGTCTCTCCTTCCCTCTGCCTGCAGCAGTCCTTGCACCTGGCTCCAAAGGGCATTTCCCAGTTAGGCCGTGGGTGTAATATTCCTCTATGGCTGCAGAGCCCTTCATGTTACAATATTTCCCAGTATGATGAAGAAATGAAATTTATAAACTGGTTTCTACTTAATCCATAAAAGAAACAGTAGAAAAAGCAGGTCTTAATCTCTGACTCCGGAGAGGTCAGTGGTGTGAGAAGCAGGGAGGGTGTCACAGAATCATGGAATAGTTTGGGTTGGAAGAGACCTTAAAGCTCCTCCAGTGCCACCCCTGCCATGGGCAGGGACACCTTCCACTATCCCAGGCTGCTCCAAGCCCTGTCCAGCCTGGCCTTGGGCACTGCCAGGGATCCAGGGGCAACCACAGCTGCTCTGGGCACCCTGTGCCAGGGCCTCCCCACCCTCACAGGAGAGGATCTCTTTCCAATATCCCATCTAATCCTGCCCCTCTCCATGGGAAGCCATTCCCCCTTGTCCCTGTGGGCCCTTGTCCAAAGCCCCTCTCTGTGTTTTATGAAGCTGTTGGGTTTGTGCTGTGGGGGAGTGTGTTTGCTCCTGGCTATGTTGGATTGGGTTTTGGGTGCGATCTGCAGCAGTGCAGGAGCCTGGATTTGTAATTCTGTTGAGATCTGACAGCCAAAAAGTGTTTCTGAGCTCCAAATGCAGCGTGGTGGAGGAGCTCACTGGGGAAGTCCCTCGATGTGTCCATTTGCCAGCTCCAGGGATGAACCTGGGATTGGTGTTCCAGCTTCATCCCACGTGTGTAGTGACAGTGCTGCTGTGAGGTCTCTGTACCTTACAACCAGAGGCTCAAAACCCACCCCACACCACAAACAATTTCACTCTCTTCCCTGACAGTTTGTGCCTTCCCGTTTTCAAACTCTTCAGATGTTTCTGGGTTTCTCCTTGAATCCCTCCTAAGGGAGGAGGAGCTGGGAGCATCCCTGTTGACTCTTCCCCTGCGCTGTGTTGACCATCCAGCTGAAGTGTGGGACCCTCAGGAACCTCTCTGGTCGTGCAGGGGAGGCTGTTGCTGCATCTGCATTCAACCTCCAAACTTGGACAGCAAAACTTCCTTGGAAAACAACTTAAATAGTTATGTGAGGGAAGGAAAAACCCCCAAGGTTGTGCAGCAGCAGCAGGAGATTTTTCTGTAAATGCTGTTTAAAGTAGGAAATATTTGCTGGGTAAACAGTGCCCAGGGAGCTGAGTGGTGTAAATGGTCTGGTGTGGCTGCTGGTGCCTCCTGCCTGTTCCAGAGCTCCCAGTTGGAGCACTCGGTGCTGCTTTCCCAAGGGAAGGCTGAGTCAGAGGCTGCTCATGAGCTGTTCTGGCTCCTTCAGAGCCGTGCTGGCTCCTGGATAAGGCTGGGGTGAAGTCCCTGGAGTGTGTGGTTGGACACGGGGGGGTTCAGATGCAGCCTCTGAACCCCTCAGTGCCCAGATTTCACTGGTTGTGGTGTAACAGCAGAGAGTGAAAGCCCAGGGTGAAGGAGACACTGGGATAAGGAAGAAAAAACCTCCTGAGTCTTTAGGAGTCTCTGCTGCTCACCTTGTGCTTCTCTGAGCCTGTCCTGGGGAGGTGGCTGTGTGCAGTGACCCCACATTTACACCAGGAAAAGAACAGGCCTAAGAGAAACAGGATGGGAATTCAGCATTTGAGATTCTATGGACGGGCTGGGAGAGCTGGGGGTGTCCACCTGGAGAAGAGAAGGCTCCAGGGAGAGCTCAGAGCCCCTTGCAGGGCCTAAAGGGGCTCCAAGAGAGCTGGAGAGGGACTGGGGACAAGGGATGGAGGGGCAGGACACAGGGAATGGCTTCCCACTGCCAGAGGGCAGGGATGGATGGGATATTGGGAAGGAATTGTTCCCTGGGAGGGTGGGGAGGCCCTGGCACAGGGTGCCCAGAGCAGCTGTGGCTGCCCCTGGATCCCTGGCAGTGCCCAAGGCCAGGCTGGACAGGGCTTGGAGCAGCCTGGGACAGTGGAAGGGGTCCCTGCCCATGGCAGGGGGGGCACTGGATGATCTTTGAGGTCCCTTCCCACCCGAATCATTCCATGATTCTATGATGTAGAATCAGGAGAGTTGATTTCTGAGGCTGATAGCAAAGCAATGATTTTGAGATAATCAGGGAAATCTGTAGGACAAGAGCGTATTTCAGGATATAACTTCAACTGTGTTTGGATTTCCCTGTGGAGGTGCCTTAGAACAGGGGTGACACTATGGAAACTGGCCTTGCCAGCTTCCAAGGGGAGCCTCAGCTCAGTGCTTGTGTAGCTCCCTGCTGGTTTTTGTGTGGATAATCCAATTTGGAGACCTGTCCCTCGCCACCCCGAGTGTTGCTGGCACCCTGGGGAAGACGGGACAGGACGTCCCAAGGTCCCTCCAGGTGTCACACCTGCCCTGCTCGGCTCAACTGGGGCAGCTGTTGAGCTGCCAGGATTGCAGGAATGCTCTGGTCCGAGGGTTGGGCTGCTGGGGGCTCCCTGACCTCCTGTGGCTGCTGAGGCTGGCATTCTGCTGTGCCTGGGACACAGGGACAGTGTCAGTTCCCTGCTGGGTTCCTCTGCCTGATCCTCTTGGAGCTGTCAGACAAGAACTCAGGTTTAACAGAATGATGCAGAGCCTTGCTGGTGGAAAGGAAATTTTAAGAGAAATTCCATGGGCATGCCTTGTGTTGGGAGCAGAGCGTGAGCTGGGGTTGTTCATTCCTTGCTGTGTCCTGTATTACCTTCCAGCAGAGCCACACAGTTATAATTACAAATTCTGTGTGAGCAGCATCTTCCTAGCACCCAGAGCTCAATCTCTGGCTGGTGGGATATCACCAAAACCACAGCTGTGGAGCTGGCAGACAAAAACCGTTTTATTATCTCCTTTTTCACCTTCTTCTCTTTGCTCTGTAGATAAACCTGTCCTGTGAGCCCTTACAGGGAGATTTGTTGTTTATATGCAGGGAGATTTGATACAGTTGTTAAAAATTGGGAGCATCTTTCACTTGCACAGCACTGGCATGCTGAGCAGCCTCCGGGAGCTCAAGTGTCCCTTCAGAACTGGGAAGAAGGTCTTTAAATTATAATTTGCTGCTCTTTTATGGTACTGCAGTGTGTAGCTGCTCTGTCAGGCTGCAGAATCTAAGTCACTGAAATTCCAGGAGTTTTAGACTGAAGCCCTTTTAAGGAACTGGTGCTGTAAATTGTCTTGTCAAGCTCTCTGTGTTTAGATTTGTGGTGTTAAGGAGCTGAAGCAGCTTTTTCAGTCAAAAAAAGGGAGAAATGCTATAAATAATATTTTAAAAAGAAAATCTTCGAAGATTTTTGCAAAATCTGTCATTGTGAGTGGCTGGAATACAAGAGCTGTGCTGGGCTGGTAGGTAGGGTGGGTGATGGTGATGCCAGAATTTTCACCAGCCTGAAATGTCTATGATTTTATTGAAATAAAAAAGGAAGATACATATTCAGAGCAGCAGCATCTGCTGGCTTGGACAAGGTCCACGTGGGAACTGGGACCTGTGCATCCAGAGGACGTTGGACAGCTGAAATAGGGTCTTGCTGGCATTGTGGTAAAGGATATCCATGGTTTTAGAGTAAGGAATCTCCTCTCTGATGATCTTAGCACATCCATAACAGCACTGATCTTGCCACAAGCCTGATTTTGGGGATAAGCCATGACATCTGTCCGTGATTCCTGGCCTGCTCTGTGTGGAGCCGGGTGCCTGGGCTGGGCAGTGCTGCCTTGGGCTGATCACTCAAGGCTTCCATGGAGCGTGTTCTGGTGCTTTGGGGATCTTGCTGCTGGGAGAAGGGATATATTGATGTTGATACGATGATGTTTGCTGTCCCCTGGCTGGATGGGTGGGTGCTTTAGTCCTCCCTGTGGTATTTTGGGATATTTTTTCTCTATGGTGTGTCCTGGCCAGGACTCTCCAAGGCTGTCATTCCCCCCCAGCCTCCCATGCACAGCTCTAATTCTGGCTCTCCGAGGGCGAATCCCGGCGGTTTTTGCTCCCTCGCAGAGCTAAAAAATCCCGGAGGCTCAGCTGCCTCCACCTCTGTGTGCTCCGTGTCCACGTTTAACCTCTCTCAGCCAGGTGCTCTCCATACGCCGCGCTCCGGTTGCTGCGGGAAGGGGAGAACCGGGAAATCTGCCGGGATCACGTTATGCAAGCGCCGAGTGCGAGCGGTGAATAAGCAGATCCAGCTGACCACGAGGGCTCTGAAGGGCACCTCTGCTTCTTTCCCTGTGTGTGGACACAGGAGATTGCTGTTGGCTCCAGGCTGGGTCAGGTGCCTGCCTCGTGTGTGGGTGCTGATTGATGGGAATTGATTTCCCATGCAGATTGGCATGGGGAGGGAGCTTGGAGAGCAGCATCCCCGTTTCCTTGGGTGGGAGAGCGAGGCTATTTGAACGTCTGCAGTGGATTTAGTGCAGTCACCTTGGAGACCTTTACTGTGTGGAGAAGAGAAAATGATTTTAGCAGCTCTCTCAAGGTGGGAAGGGATCCCTCCTGGGAACACAGTACGTGCTGCAGCATGAAGGGATGACTTGGGAATGAAAATTGAGGCTGGATTCCTGTGGGGCCAACTCACCTGCCCTGCAAAAAATGTAACCACACTGTGCACTGGGTTTGTACTTACCCTGTGGTGCTGAGAGACACAAACTGTAAGTCCTTAGGAGGCATCAGGAGGATTTCATGTGCTCGTGTTGAGCTTGGATGTGGCTCTGGGATAAATCTGTCGCACAAAGCAGTGTCAGGGTTGAGCAGGTGAGAGATGTAGCTTGAGGTGTTTGGGGATTTTGGGGATTTGGGTTCATGGTCAGGCAGAGTGGCTTCCTTCTGTGTAACAAGCAACCTCAGGAATCAGGTTGGCAGTGAGTGTCCCTGGATTGCTGCCCACTCTTCCCTGGTGGGGACTGTATCTCCATCCCATAATGAACTTGGTCACCAACACTTTCTGAGAGCAGCTCTAGGCTGTGCCTGTAAAACCTCTCTCAACAGACCAACGGACTCCTGTGCTCTGATGTTCTAAAGGAATTTCAGAGTCATCAAGGTTGGAAAAGCCCTCTGAGATCATGGAGGTCAACCATTAACCCAGCACTGCCAAGGCCACCACTGATCCCTGTCCCAAAGTGCCACATCCACACATTTTTTGGAACACTTCTGGGATGGGAACTCCCAGCACTGCCCTGGGCAGTCTGTTCCAATGCCTGACCACCTTTTCCAAGAAGAAATGTTCCCGGTATCCACCCTGCCCCTCCCCTGGCCCAGCCTGAGGCCCTTCCCTCTCCTCCTGTCCCTGTTCCCTGGCAGCAGAGCCCGACCCCCCCCGGCTGCCCCCTCCTGTCAGGGAGTTGTGCAGAGCCACAAGGTCCCCCCTGAGCCTCCTTTTCTCCAGGCTGAGCCCCTTTCCCAGCCCCCTGAGCCGCTCCGGGGGCTCCAGCCCCTTCCCCAGCCCCGTTCCCTGCCCTGGACACGCTCCAGCCCCTCCAGGTCTCTCGTGCCAGGAGGGTCCCGGAGCTGCCCCGGCACTGGAGGTGCCCCAGCAGTGCCAGCACAGGGGACGGGCCCTGCCCTGCTCCTGCTGCCACCCTGGGACTGGGACATGTGAGATCTAAGCACACTTAGACAAAAAACAATGATGGAAGGGCGAGGGTATAAAGAGCCACAGAATGCTGGATTCTGGAGGTGGGACAGCTGGGAGAAGGGAGAAAAGCAGCAGTGGAAATGAGATGAGAAAGCCAGTGGTGTGTAGTTGGTAACTTTGCTTTTAGAGCAGCCAGAAGCAGTGGACACAGTGGGATATGAATGTGTAAGGAATGATGGGGTGTTGCTCCTCCAAGGGAACAAGCTCCATCTGAACACCTCCACCTGGCCTTGTTTCTCTGTTTGAGGACCTTGTCCAGCTTCAGTGGCTTGGACACGAGTGCTGCCAGCTCGGGATGCCTCCACAGGTCTGTGCTGTGTAGGAGGGTGCCTTGGAGGTGTTTTGGGGTCAGATACAGGGGCACTGACACTTCCTTGTCCCTCTGTTCCCGTGCAGGACGCAGGCAGAGATGGCCCACACGTGCCGGGGCACCATCAACCTGTCCACGGCCCACATCGACACCGAGGACTCGTGCAACATCGTGCTGTCCAACGGGGGCAGGACCTACCACCTGAAGGCCAACTCGGAGGTGGAGCGGCAGCGCTGGGTCACGGCCCTGGAGCTGGCCAAGGCCAAGGCCATCCGCATGCGGAACAACCAGTCAGGTACGGGGCACCTGATGTGCAGCCAGAGCCTCCCAGTTCCTCCTGGTCAGCCAGCTCTTGTGTGCCTGTTAAATGGTGCAGAACCCACCCAGATATGGTTTCCTGCATAGCTGGAAGTTGCTGATGGTCTCCCAGGGACACAAAGGGTTGGACACAGCCCTGCTGCACCCATCGTCGTGTCAGCTGCCTGGGCAGCTCTGAGCAGGTCTTTAAAGCCGTGGGAATGGCTGTAAATGGTGGAGAGCCAGTAACAATGAGCTAATGATGCAGCTCCTGGAGGGCAGGATGACGTGTCTTTCTCCTGGAGACGTTGTGCTGGGATTTCTGTAAATGCCGTGCTCAGAGGCCTGGGCACCACATGGGTGCTGTTGCATGGCTCGGGGAGGTTTGGTGGATGAATGACACAGATATTTAGTTGAGCTGTTTCTCTCTGTGTGTGTTTCTCCTTCTGCCTCTTTGTTGTGGTGTTTACTGGAGTAGGTTTGGGATTGCTACGCTTTGTAAAGCGGTCAGAGCCCTGTGCCTGCTCCACAGCTCCTCCTCAGAATGGCTTTGTTCCTGCTCTGTAATGGGTCAGTTAGAGGCTTGACAAACTGAGTATTTTAGAAATATTCCAATGATTCTATGATTCTGTATTTCAGTGTTTATAACTCTCCTGGGATTAACATTGAGTTTTCTTCCACAAGCAAGCACAGCTTTTTTTGCAGTAAAAAAACCTCAGAAATGGAAAAGAGAAGGCTCCAGGGAGACCTTAAAGCACCTTCCAGGGCCCAAAGGAGCTCCAAGAGAGCTGGAGAGGAGCTTGGGACAGGAGTGCCAGGACAAGGGGGAGTGGCTTCCCACTGCCAGAGGGCAGGGACAGATGGGATGTTGGGAAGGAATTGTTCCCTGGGAGGGTGGGGAGGCCCTGGTCCAGGTTTTGCAGAGAAGCTGTGGCTGCCCCTGCATCCCTGGCAGTGCCCAAGGCCAGGTTGGACAGGGCTTGGAGCAGCCTGGGACAGTGGAAGGTGTCCCTGCCCATGGCAGTGGGGTTGAACTAGATGATGCCTAAAGTCCCATCCAACCCAAACCACTCTGTGATTCTGAGTGCTGTGAACTCTCTGTTCCTTAAAATTCCACCTCTGGAATATGGCAAATACTGACAGGGAGCCCAGCTGACCCAGGAGAAGGTGGAAGTTTCTGGGCACACTTGTTGAGCCAGGCAGGGTGGGACACTGTGCTGGTCCTGGCTGCACTGAGCTGGCTGTGGGGCTGTCGAGTCCTTCAGCTGGGTGGGTGTGTGGGAAAGGATCTCCTGGAGAGGGGGGGGGTGTGGGAAAGGATCTCCTGGAGAGGGGACGGTGTGGGAAAGGATCTCCTGGAGAGGGGACGGTGTGGGAAAGGATCTCCTGGAGAGGGG
>VZRR01008741.1:11884-61722 GCA_013398015.1 Oreocharis arfaki | reverse complement strand
TCCTCTGCTGCCCACGCTGGGGGAACAGCCCAGGGCTTAGGGGGTGTCAGGACTGGGGCATGGCCAGCCCTCAGCCACCAGCCCCAAAGACCTTGTTCCCAGGGCTGCTCTCAAGGAGTTCCTCTCTCAGTCTGTGCTCATGGCTGGGGTTGCCCTGACCTGGATGCAGGATCTGGCACTTGGACTTGTTGAACCTCGTGAGGTTCTCCTGGGCCCTCTCCAGCTTTCCACCCCCCTGGATGTCCCCATCCTTCTGTTGTGTCAGCTGCGCTGCTCAGCCTCGAGTCACCCACAAACCTGCTGGAGCCTGAGCTGCCATTCTCCATTCAGTGTTTCTGCAGGAATCAGTGATGCCTCTGTGCTGTCAGAGTGTTTGAGACTTGATGGGAAATTGGATGGGTAAAAGGACTGGCAGATGGGGATAATGCTGCACTACTGGGTCACCATTTTGGGATGGGTGAAAAGGGTCTTTCCCCCAGGAGTTCTCCTGAATTAAACAGCTGTGGAAGTGTTTTTAACTCGGCTGCTGGCTGTAGCTGAGCACCCCCAGGGGCCATTTCACAGGACTGCTTTCCATGTCTGTTTTTAGCAGCAAAACCTGTCCCCAAAGCAGGTATGGGATGGGAGACTTTGCTGTTCAGTGCATGGAGGAGCTCGGGTTTCCCCTCTGCCCGCTGTGCAGTCAGGAGTATTTTGGTAATGAGCTGTGACCTGGGACATTGGTACTGAGAGATGTGACCTGAGCTCCCTGTCCTCATCCTGCTTCCCAGGGAGAAACCTGCCCGGGGATTCCGGGCGGATTAGCGGCAGAAAGTGAGAGCGGAGCTGAGCTGCTGGCTTAGCTCTCTCCTCAGTTACCACGTGGGCTTAATTCCTCTAAAACACATGCAGAGTGTGACAGGAGGACAGGACAGTCCCAGACCAGACTCTGCTCAGCCAAACCTGGCATTCCTCTTTTTAGGTGGCATTGAAAAGTGTTGGTCAAGTTGTAGTAAACTCGATTTCTCCTCATCCAGCTCCATCACCTGCTTTTATCAGTGCTGGGTGTGGCCCTGTGCTGTTACCTGGCCTGAAAATCAGATTGCTGTATTCACCCTCTGTATGTGGTGACTGTGGTTGGTGGATTTTCTTTAAACAAATATAAAAATAGATATAAAACTACCTTTTCTTTTTAGAGCAGTATCATGACATCCAGGAGTTGTATGGGTGCTGAATATCTGAAGATAGCTTTCCACCCCCCTGGATGTCCCAGAATCATCACAGACACTTTTCCAGGAGTCTTTGGAAAAGTGTGCAAGGGAAGGATGGAAATCTGTCCCTGGTATTTTCAACATTAGGAAAACTCCCCAAAACAGACTTGGGCTGCTTGGAGAGGGAGTTAGTGACTCCTTTTGGCTCCCTGCTTGGGGATTGCTGGGAGGAGAGAGGGTGAAAGCCATGTTGTGATTCCAGTGCTCGCCTGATCCGGAGCAGATCCCAGGCACTCACCTGGTCTGGAGCAGATCCCAGGCACTCACCTGGTCTGGATCAGATCCCAGGCACTCACCTGGTCTGGAGCAGATCCCAGGCACTCACCTGATCTGGAGCAGATTCCAGGCTGACAGAAAGCAATTTTGGTGTTCCTGGTGCTTGAATCCAGGAGTTCACTGGAGAGGCAGTGCTGGTGTCTGTGCCAAGAACAACTCACCTGCCAGCCACTCTCAGAGGCATCTGGTTCTTTTGGCTGAGGCTGGAGTCAGTGCAGCAGAAAAACTGGGAATTGATAATCAGAGTGGAAAAGAGGGAATGCAGGTTTGCTCCGTGTGCTGCTGTGATCTTTTCCCTGGAGATGCCCTGTCTCTCCCCACAGTGACTCTCAGGGTTTTCAGCAAAACTTAAAAAGAAAACCCAAACAACCAAACAGGCACAAGATTAACCAGAGAAATAAAAACTCCTCTGACAAGGGAAGGAAGATGATGGAAAGGAAATACTTCACCTGGGAGAAGCTCAGCTGAAGGTGCCACATGGTGATGGTCAAAGGTGCAGGAAATGTGCTGGAGCCCCAGGAAAGACTGAGGGAGCTGGGAAGGGGGCTCAGCCTGGAGAAAAGGAGGCTCAGGGGGGACCTTGTGGCTCTGCACAACTCCCTGACAGGAGGGGGCAGCCGGGGGGCTTGGGCTCTGCTGCCAGGGAACAGGGACAGGAGGAGAGGGAACGGCCTCAGGCTGGGCCAGGGGAGGATATTGGGAACATTTCTTCATGGAGAGGGCTGTCCAACCTGTCACAGCTGCCCAGGGCAGTGCTGGAGTTCCCATCCCTGGAGGGATTAACAGTGTGGATGTGGCACATGGGGACAGGGGCCAGCCTTGGCAGTGCTGGATTGGTGGTTGGACTCAAAGGTCTTTTCCAACCTCAACAGTTCTGTGACTGAGTCTAGGAAAAGTTGGGGACAAGTGCTTCTAACAAGAAGGAGGAGGGGATTATCAGGTCATAGGTTTAAATGGAGCAGGAATAATTAATATTTTGTACAGCATCCAATTAAATGGTGGCACTTGCTGCCGGGAGCCAGAAAATCCAGGGAGTTTCAACAGATTTGGGCACAATTTCATCCCTTGGGGTACAAGCTGTGACTGTCTGTGTATGGAATGTGACCTCGGGGCTCCTCAGGCAGCACAGCTCTGAAAGTGAAGGATCAGTGCCCAGAGGAACCACTGCCTGTGCCCTGTCCCAGTGTCCTGTTTCCAAAATACCAGTTGCAGTTTGCTTGCTGGGGCAGAGATGGAATTCCCTGGGTGTTTGGGCTGACCTTGTGCCACCATCCCAACCCCTTTGATACCAGCACCCTGTGGTGTGGGTCAGGGACCTGGGATAATGGAGGTTGACTGTTTGGGTTGCCTGGTTATTCCTCCTGCCTTAATTCATTGTTTTCTTTTTGGAAAACAGGGGGTGATTGCTTTTGGGGGCTTTCTGTGGCCTGCAGAAGGGTTGGAACTCTGAGCAGGGGGAAGGAGGAGGGTTGCTTGTGCTGGTGATGCCCTCTGCTCTGGTCCCAGGGTGAGTTGCTGTTGCAGCAGAGTGGAAAGGGAAAATCCAGCTCTGAGGAGGGACACTGGAGCCATAGGGATCCCACTGCAGGGTTGGGGTGGGCAAGGGGCAGCTCAAGCCAGCAGGAGTTCCCCTTCAGCATCCCAGATCCAGCCTTTATGGCAGCATTAAAAAATAGCAATAACTAATTATTCCTCAGCTTTCCCTTTATCACTCCAGCGATAATGTCACTTTTGTCACTCTGCTCATATTGGCTGTTTTCTGACCATTTTCCAAGGCAGGGGTTTGTTTGCAAAAGCCATTTTGACTTGGGCCTGTGACACTGCAAAGCATCTGGCACCTTCCCTGGCCCACTCCATGAATTATCCCCTTGTTGCTCCCCCCTGGCCTCGCAGAAGCTCCTGGCCAGGTGGCCTTGGCTTGTGGCTGTGCTGGGGTTGTGGCAGGACGGGACAATCCCTGGCATTGTTGTCCCAGCTCATGGCTGGCTGTACCAGTCCTGCCGTTCCCAGCTCTGTGACAACAGCATTCCCTTCTCCCCTCCTCCCTGTGAGTTTCCTGCTCACTGTGAGCTGTTCTCCCTGTGCTGGAGGGCTCGTGCCTGGAGGCACCGGCTGCCAGCGCTGTCACCTTGCTCTTCTAATAGTCTTTTTATCCTTGGAGTCTGGATTTTCTCAGGATAGCCAGCTGGTGTTAACTATGCCAGGAGCTGCTGCTGTGGGAAATAGAACTGACAGTGCTGCTGATGGAGTTGTTTGCTTGGATTTCCCACTCCTAATGATTCCTGTCTCCTCTCAGTGCCTTCTTCACTCTCTCGTGGTCCCTCCTGCAGCTGGCAGGATGCTCTGGCTCCCCAGTTTCCCATTGGATTGGGATGGGTTGGTCCTACTGCAGCCACCACTTCAGCAACTCCTGCCGCGGCCAAAGGGATGCTGGAGGGCAGGAAGGCTTTGCAGACGGATCTGGACAGGCTGGATCCATGGGAACTTGTGCCAGGGAGAGGGACTTTGGACGAGGGCCTGGAGTGACAGGTTAGATGGGATACTGGGAAGAAATTCCTCCCTGTAAGTGTGCTGCGGCCCTGGCACAGAGTGCCCAGAGCAGCTGTGGCTGCCCCTGGAACCCTGGAAGTGTCCAAGACCGGGCTGGATGGGGCTTGGAGCAGCCTGGGACAGTGGAAGGTATCCCTGCCCATGGCAGGGGGTGGGACTGAATGAGCTTTTAAGGTCCCTTTCCACCCCAAACCTATGTAGGGTTCTCTTATCTACACAGCCTCCAACTGCTCCCTTCTCCTGGCTGCTGCGTGGCGGTGCAAACACGAGGAGGATGGGAGGAATCATTAGATTTTTCTGTTTCACAAGCCAGGAACCACTTCCCTCCCCTCCCTCCCCCACCTTGGTTTTTTTTTCTGATCTGTTTTTAATTCCCTTGCTGCTGTTTTCCACTCCACTTGCACGTGGGGATGGAGTAACCCCAGAACCGTGCTTCCCTCCTCTCTGTGGTGCCTCTCATCCTGTGATTCCCAGGTACCACACCGTGTTCCCTGTTGTTGTTTTGCAGATGTAATCCGTGATAATCATGCCCAGCGAAGGAACCCAGAAAACAGTACTTACATAACAGCACGAATTAAACATTCCAGCAGGAGCTCAGAGCAGCCAGCAGTATTTAGGCCATTCCTGCTGCTCCTGCCTCATCCTTCAGAGTGAGTGAAGGAGCCGTGGCTGCTCCTTGTCACTGGATGGTGTCCATGGTCCAGGGCAGGGGTTGGCACAAGATGAGCTCTAAGGTCCCTTCCAACCCAAACCAGTCCATGATTCTGTGATAGGATGAGGAGGAATGGCTTCCCACTGCCAGAGGACAGGGATGGATGGGATATTGGGAAGGAATTGCTCCCTGGGAGGGTGGGGAGGCCCTGGCACAGGGTGCCCAGAGTAGCTGTGGCTGCCCCTGGATCCCTGGCAGTGCCCAAGGCCAGGTTGGACGGGGCTTGGAGCAGCCTGGGAGAGTGGAAGGTGTCCCTGCCCATGGCAGGGGGGGCACTGGATGGGCTTTAAGGTCTCTTCCCATCCAGACTGTTCTGGTATTCTCTGATTCAGAAGTGGGATGAGAATTGATGTCACAGCTCCTGCTGCTCTCCAGTGCTGCTCTTACCCCTGCCCAAGAGCACAGGCACATCCCCCGTGCCTCCCGAGCTGCCCTGTGCCACTGCCCAGGGCATCCTGGTGGTCCTCTCTCCAAGCAGTCCCCCTGTCCTCTCACCCTCTTGGCAGCCTCTTGGAATGTTTTAAGGCTGCTGAAATCCCTCAGCAGGGTTGGCATTCAGCTGTGTGTGGCGAGCCAGGCCCTGGGACAGTTTCTCCGTGGAGCTTTTAGGGCTCCACGGTATTTTCGGTATTCCAGGTGAGGCTGCAGCAATAACGCCCTGGAAATAAATATGGGAACGTGACAGAGCAGAGGAGTGCTGGGGGCGAGGCTCTGGGAAGGGCTGGCACAGCAGGAGCTGAGTAGGGGTGGGCAGGAGGCTCCGTGCCCACGCCAGAGCTCGGGAAAACGCTGCTGCGGGAGGAGGAGGGTGGGATGTGCAGCACGAGGATTCTGGGGGAGGTTTAGATTGGGTATTGGGAAAAATTCCTTCATGGAAAGAGTGGTCAGGCATTGGAATGTGCTGCTCAGATGGTGGAGTCCCCATTCCTGGGGGGATTTCACAACCGTGTGGATGTGGCACTTGGGGACGTGGGTGGCCTTGGCAGTGCTGGGGAATGGTTGGACTCGATGATCTCAGAGGGCTTTTCCAACCTGAGTGATTCCAGGATTCTCTGAACTCTGCTGGCACACCGGGCCCCTTCTTTCCTCACCAGGGTGACCTGGGAGAGCTGTGGTGAAGGAAAAGGCTCTTTTTAGGTTGAGCTGATGCAGAAGGAGTTTGGTGCAGGAACACAGGGAGGAGAAATCCTTTGAGTCCTTGCTCAGTCCTGCCTGGTGCCTGTGGGAGCTGGGAGGGTGGGCAAAACCCAGGGGCTAAAGGATCCTATTGTAGACTCAGTTCACCCTATGGCAAGGTGGAGAGCAGATTCTTCTCCAGCAAAAATGAGAGGGAGAGGGATAAATTCCTATGGTGAGGATTGTGCTACTCCTGGAGTTGATAAATAGCAGGGAAAAACTGGTTACAAATTGATAAATTGATAAACACCAGGGCAGAACGGTCTCTGCTGTGCCATGTTTGTAGGTACCACAAATTCATTCTTGTTTCCAGCAGTGCTGTGGATTGTGTTTCTCCCATGCCCATCTCCTGTGTTTCTTTAAATCTGTTTTTTCCCCCTCATTTCATTATTTATGGCCCTTTCCCTCTGTGCCCTGGACAATCACTGTGAGTGCATAGCCTGAGTAAGGGGGTTTCCAGCATTCCATGTTTTCCAGCTGTTTATAAATCAGTGTTTCCTTTCTCTAATTCCCAGTGCCTTTTTTTTTGTTGTTGTTGCTTCCACATGATCTCCTCCCTTCCACACATCTTTTTGACAAGAATTTCCTGAAGTCACTTGGCAAGGCTGCAAAGCCCAAACCAGTGACCCCTGGGCAGCTGTGCCCGCGTTTCACCTGAACTCAGGGCTGATTATTTCCCTTGGGGAATTGCAAGTGGCACTTTGTGACTTCCAGCCAAAGGGGTTGGAAGAGCCTTCGCAGGGTCACAGAATCATGGGTTGAAGGGACCTTAAAGCTCATCTTGTCCCAAAGGCAGGGACACCTTTATCCCAAGCAGGCAGAGTGTTCCAATTCCCAGTGCCTGGCTGGTGCCCAGTGAGGAGGGACCATCTGTGCTGAGTTCATCCCAACTCCATTTAAAAGTTCCCAAAATGACAAACCCAGTTAATATTAGCAAGTGCAGCAGGGAAGGAACAACAGGGATCATCCTTCCCACTTCTGCACCCACGCAGGAAGGGGGATTTTTAAAACCCCGGGGAAGACACGGTGCTTGCCTGAGGAGAGGCTCACCCTTGGTGACAAGGCTTTGGTGTTAGAGCAAGAAAACACTTTCATATACTACAAAGTTGTTATTTTTCACAACAGGCGAAAAAATGTGGTTTCCCTAAGTACCAGTGACACACCAGGTTTAGCTTGGGAAGACTTTCAAAAATATTTGTGCTAAAAATAATATCAAAACTTTCAAACACTTCTAGTGCCGTCTAAAATGGGAGCATGCTTCGTATTTATATGCTGGAAAACCTTATTCCCAAACTTAGATTCCCAGGTTTCTGGAGGAATGACTCATGAAAAGGAGACTGGACACACAGATAAAGCAAAACTTTATCCACTGGGAGAACCAAAGGATGAGAGGACCCAAAGGGAGCCTACAAGAAAGATGGAGAGGGGATTTGGATAAGGGCCTAGAGGGACAGGACACAGGGAATGGCTTCCCACTGCCAGAGGGCAGGGTTAGATGGGATATTGGGAAGGAATTGCTCCCTGGGAGGGTGGGGAGGCCCTGGCACAGGGTGCCCAGAGCAGCTGTGGCTGCCCCTGGGTCCCTGGCAGTGTCCAAGGCCAGGTTGGACGAGGCTTGGAGCAGCCTGGGACAGTGGAAGGGGTCCCTGCCCACGGGATGAACAATTCCAGCACAGGGGATTCCCGGGATGGTGAGAGGGTGTGGTGTCCTCATGGAGATGTGGCTGCAGAAGGGGACAAAGCCCTGCTGCAGGTCCTGCTCACCCTGGCTCTTGTGCCCTGAGCTCTCTCGGTGCAGGGAACAGACTCTTGTCACTGATTTTTAAGGCCAGCTCCACCTGTAAGCAGTTTTTAGTGCCATGTTTAGCAGCACAACAGGGATTTTCATACAACTGGGAGCACCAAGGGGGAGGTTCCCAGCTCAGGGAATCAGTTCAGTATCTCACTGTTATTGTCAGTCATTTAAATTCCCATGGGCTTTTTTCTTTACCTGGCACAGAAAAAGGCTGTTGGAGGTAAATCCAATTTGAGCTCTGGAAGGAATAACCGTTCTTGCTAATTAGAAATGAGTCACTGGGTGAAAACTGATCCTTCAATGGGTCTGAAGGCATCTCTGGAGGGTAGGACTGGGGCAGAGCTGTTGGACACGGAGGAATGAGGGACTGGCAGGAAACCTTGTGGTGTTTGTGTCTCATGAAGCCCAACAGCTCCTGCTCCTGGCCACAGAAGGGAAAATGGGATTTGGGTTGGTGGTGGGATAAGACAGCTCTGTGCAACCCTCACAGGGCACAGGGAGTCCCTCAGGGTTCTCCCTGCACATAAAGGAATTTGGGTTGGATGGTCATTTGTTACTCAGGGATCAGGGAATTGCTGGGTCTCACAGCTTGGGGAACAGAGTACCTGCAGAGCCATGTGTGGCTTCCATCCCCACGGGACTTCTGACATCCCTCTGGACAAGGTACCTGGGGTATCTGAGCCTGCTGCAGTCACAGAACCACTGAATTGTTTAGGTTGGGAAAGCCCTCAAAGATCACCCAAATCCCCCCCATTGCCCAGCACTGCCAAGTGCCATGTCCCCAAGTGCCACATCCATGTGGCTGATAAATCCCTCCAGGGATGGAGATTCCATCACTTCTCTGGGCAGCTGTGCCAGGACTGGAAAGTCCTTTCCGTGGAGAAGTGTTTCCAATATCCACCCTGCCCCTCCCCTGGCCCAGCCTGAGGCCGTTCCCTTCTCCTCCTGTCCCTGTTCCCTGGCAGCAGAGCCCGACCCCCCCCGGCTGCCCCCTCCTGTCAGGGAGTTGTGCAGAGCCACAGGGTCCCCCTTGAGCCTCCTTTTCTCCAGGCTGAGCCCCNTTGTGTCCAGCCACTGTCACGGGCACGTCCAGGGCCTTTCCCGCTGGGCACTTCCCAGCCGTGCTGGTTTGCTCCCGGCTCCCATCGCAGGCGATGCAGCAGGAGCAGGTTGCCCTCTCCTGGCACGCTGCTTCCATGGATTCCTGGCTGCCTGCGGAGCTCCGTTTGCTGCGAGGTTTCCCAGCTCTTGCGTAAGCCCTGTCCCTGCGGAGAGCCTGGCCTTGAAGGCGCCGAGATTATTTGCTGCCTGTGCTTGAGTTTGCAACTGGCCTTTAATGGATGTCGTGGAAAAGAGGGATTTGCCAGCCAGAGCCTGCTCAGACACTCCAGTGGCGCAGGAGAGTCAGAGCTGCTCCTCCTCTCCTGGCATTCCAGCCCCTTTCCCAGCCCCAGGCAGAGCCCTCAGGCTGCTCACAGCATGTGGGGACCCCCAAATTCCCCCTACACGACACTCCAGGCTGGAAGTGGCTCATCCAGCTGGGCTGTGCTGGCACCTTGTGGTGCCTGTGCTCCTGCAGCTCCTCGGCTCCTCCCAGCGCTGGAATCTGATGCCAGCAGAGACTCCTTTGGGGCATTTCCCCCAGTCCACCTGGGAAATTTATAATTCTTGTGGAGTTTTAGGAGTCTTTCAGCTAAAATTTTTACTCTAGGGAGTGAAGATCAACTTGCAGAGCATGTAATGCCACTTCTATTCTACTCAGCTTTTTATTTTATTTGAGGAAAATCTCTGTTGTAGAATAACTTGGAGCCTGCTCCATTGGCTCCGTCGGTGAGGGGTGGGATTAATGGAATGCTGCTCCTGCTGGGAGGTCTGCTGGGGGGCTTGGCCCTGCTGGGCTGAGGACATTTGGTGCCCTGGGTGGGCTCAGCAGCCTCTCCTGCAGGAGCCCTGTCCTGGGATAAGTGTGAGCAGGGATCCAGCTCCAGCTTCCCCCAGGAGGCCGTGCTGGAGGCAAGACACAAACCCAGCGTGAAGCACAGGGCCACTTCTCCAAGGATGGATGCAGCACCATTCTTTCCTGCCTTTTTCCATGGAAAATGCTTTCTTGTGGTGCTGTAATAGCATCATGTTGGCAGGGATGCTGCTCCTGGAGATGGATAACCAGGGAGTTCTGACCTCAGTTATTAGATTTGTAGCTTCAACTAAAATTTCAGCTCTAAGGAGTGTTTCCAATTTAAAATGAATCTCCTCAGGGAGCAGCTCTCCGTCTGGCAGTAACTCATTCATGAGGAGCTCAAATATTCATTTACAGTTAAAGCTGGGCAAGGGAAGGGAAAACAAAGAGGACTGAAAGCATGACAGGATGATAAACACCCAATTTAGGATTCTCCCCCGGCTGTGCTGATGGGAGCCTAAACTGCTGCCAGAGCCTCACTGAGGGGTGTGGGGGGTGTTAGATTTAGGAGCACAGTGGTGACATGGCACACTGGGTGATCCCTCAGCTCCTGACAGGATGGAGGGAGGAAGGGCTGTGCAGAACCCTTGCATGCAGACAGCAGCAGCAAGAAGGATCTGATGGTGTAAGGTGCTGACTCCTACTTGGGAGAGGATGGAGGGCTAGAAAAGCCTCCTTTTGTTAATCCTTCTTAAACAGGGTCCTGGGTGCTGCAGGAGGAGGTTTTCCAGCCATGGAGGTTGGTTTATGAAAAGGAAGTTCAGGTTGGACATCAGGAAAAATTTCCTCATGGGAAGGGTTGTTAAACAGTGGAAGGGGCTGCCCAGGGAGGTTTGGAGTTCCCATCCCTGGAGTGCCCAAGGAATGCCTGGATGTGACATTCAGTGCTCTGGGCTGGTGGCATCAGGCACAGCTTGGACTCAATGGCCTTGGAAGGATTTTCCAGCCTCAGTGATCTGGGGTTGTGTGGTTCTGAGGAGGCTGGTGCTCACAGTGCTGCCAGGTTCGGAGCTGTGACCCGCAGGCAGCCCGTGAGCGCTGCCAGCAGCACTGTTCCCTGTGCCCAGAAATGGTGCGGGGTGTGCTGACTCCCGGCAGGATTCCCTGCTGGAGGAGTACAGCTCTCCATGGAGAGCAGGGTGGAGCAGGCAGTGCTGCTGTCCCGGGGCACTCCATTACCCCAGTGCTGCGTGGGGAGCACTGGAAGAGGTGTCCTGGCCGAATGGAATTCCTGCAGACTGCAGGGAATGATGGGCTCCGTGCAGAGCGGCTGGATCCCTGTCCCTGTCTGTGTGACTGGCTCTGGAGCTGGATGGCTTTGCTGCCATTGTGACTGCACAGAACCAGCAATTCCCATTCCAGTGGGGCCGCATCTCCCCAGTTCCCAGCTAACCCACCTCTCACCTCTCTTCCCTGTCATTTTAAGGCATCTCAATTGGCCTCTCCCTTCCCTCTCTGCCCTGGGGAGCCTGACCCAGAGGAGCATTTTCCTGCTCCGTTTCCCTCCTCGGCATCTTGTCAGTAAGCAGTGCAGGGAAAATGTGCTGGAGGGTGAATGTCTGGCTTTAAACAAGGAAAGGAATAAAAACCCCTCCGGGTTCTGCCTCTGCTCTCCAGCCCCTGGCTGCAAGATGGAGCTCCTGGATGAACCAAGTTCTTCCAGCAGTCTGGGAGCAGAACCGTTGGAGTGTGATGGAAAACTCACCTGTGAGCTCTTCCAACTGCCTATTTACTCTAAAACAGGGATATTCTGGTTATTCCACTGATTTCCGTCTCGAGGGTGAATTGTGTAACTGAAGAATCTCAGATTTCCGTAGCACACAAACCCACCGTGGGATTCAGTGTCTCCAAGGTGGGGCAAGTGGGGATTTCTCCCACTCCAGCAGTGTTTTTAGGAGGAATACAATAAATAGAGGCAGGAGCAAACTGTAAAAAAAGCCAATTGTTGGGCAGAGCTGGAAGAGCCCAGGTCTTCCTCTGGAGACAACCTTGGTGGCTGGGCTTGGACCAGGTTGGATTCTGGGCATCCCTGGGTTGTGATTTTCAGCCTGGAGATGGCAAGAAGGGGCTTGAAGTGCTCAGGACCTGCAGTGGTGTTTCCTGGTGATATCCAGAGGCTGGAGTTCTTCTCAGTCAGGAAGGAAAATCCCCCCCAGTATAAGTGGTTGGGTTTTTTTCTTTTTTTTACTGTGTACATAATTCTTTCTTAGTTTCACACAGAGCAAGAGAGAAGATCCAATGTTCTCTCCTTGACTGGAGAAGGTTTAAAGTGCTGAATATGTTTCCTTTGAAAAGTCCTAAGAGTTTTCTGACAATGTAGGCACAGGGAGATTGGCTTTTCCTGGGAGGTAGGAGCTGACCAGGAAGGGTTGGAGAAGAGACCCTGGCATAGGTTGCCCAGGGAGTTTGTGGATTCCTCATCCCTGGAAGTATCCAAGGCCAGGTTGGACGGGGCTTGGAACACCGTGGGATGGTGGAAGGTGTCCCTGCCCATGGCAGGAAGAAGAGCTGGATGAGCTTTAAGGTCCCTTCCCACCCAAACCATTCCATGATTCTGTGGTATTTAAGACACGTTTACTTCACGCCCATGTAGGTGAATGAATATATGTGGGGGTTTTTTGGACATCATGCTTTAAATAGACAGCAGGAGTGTGGGGAGCTGAGGGACACCCACCCCTCTAGGAAAGACCTGAAAGAATCAAATTTTATTAAAAACCCCAAAAGCAGCAGAGGATAAAGGTATGTTGAGTGCTTTCCAATACACTGAAGGTTTTTGCAGAGGGAAGCAGCCACTTCTCCTTTGTGTCTGCAGGGGGCAGAGACAATCCCTGCAGTTGGAGCAGGGACATCATTTGAGAGTTGGGAATAACTCCCTGCCTGCAAAACTCGCGAATCCCAAAGCAGGAACGCCTGGAATCAGCGCAGCTGTTTTATTTTGGAATATCTGTGCATTTCTGGAGAGAGTATTTCAAGGCAGTATTAGATTATATACAGCAAATGACTATCTTTGATATCTTGTATTTAGTACATCATAAGGTATTTCAGTGCAGGCACAAATCCTCAGAATTATTTTTACTTGGTTTTATCACCATCAGATTTGAAGCAAGGACTTGAAATTGAGCAAGGAATGTCTGTGTGTCACCCTTGATGAGCAGCTCTGCCCCGATGTGCTCCAGAAGAGACCCCAAAAAGGGGCTGGTCTGGGGCTTTTCCATTGCAAACATGTAAAAGGTGAAATTTCCCAAGTTTCTGTTTTTTCTGAGCCCCGTTTTCCACGTGCTGGGGCAGCGCAGCTGCTGTGAGTGAGGTGCAGGAGAGGGAGGAGGAAGAGGAGGAGGAAGAGAAGGAGGAGGAGGCACTCCCAGCCCCGAGCACGGGGAATGAGAGCTGCGGAGAGGGGAAGAGAAGGGAAGAAATGAGGATATGGAGCCTGCGGAGAGCATCCCGAGGGAAGGCTGGCCTGGCCTCGGAGCTGTCCGGCGCTGATCCCACACCCCCCGTCCCTGCTTCCCCTTCGGAGCGCTGGATGAGGAAGAGGTGCTGTGGGAAACGCAGTATGTAATTCCCTAAATCCAGCCCGGGGGAAGCAGGAGGGGGGCTGAGCTTTCTGGGTGCAGCGTGTGGGGCCGGGCGCCTTGCAGGTGTGCAGTAGGTTTGGAAGTGTTTGGGAGAGCCCCTGGAGTTGGTCAGACGCTTGAATTGGTTATAAATGGATAAAGTGATGGGTGTTCCCGTGTGGGAGAGGGATCTCCAGAGGGTTCTGCTGTGGGGCAGCCCTTCCTCCCACCCTGCCCCGTGCTCTGGCTGGATGGGGCTTGGAGCAACCCCATGGGGCTGGAACAAGATGGGATTTAAGGTCCCTTCCCACCTAACCCATTCCACGATTCTGCCCAGTGCAGGGAACCTCTGAACCAGGGAGAAGTTACTGTAACTGCTCCAAGTAAAAATTTAAATCGATTAAATCCATCGATTTTAATGGATGAGCTGGAGTTTGAGGTGGTTTGGCCCCACTAATCCTGGCAGGGCTTTGTAACAATCACCCGATGTTTTTATCAGTTGGTTTGGGAGGTGGATGTGGCAGAGCTGTAAAGATGCTAGAAAGTTAGGGATTATGGATGCTTTCAAGATTAACTGGAGAATGATAAAGGAGATGTCAGGCTGGAGAGTGCAGGAGCTGGAGCTGGGAGTGTTGTTGGGAACGCTCGGGAATAACAAAACAGAATTCTTGAAGTTCTCCGGTTTGTTTTGGAATTTCATCAAACTTGGAAAAGAAGTCAGACTAAACCCAAACTGCAGCCATCCTCTGACCTACCCACCTTGTTTTCTTCTAGGCAGAATATTTGGCAGGCACAAGTCACATTTTTAAATGTTTTTTTAAATTTGATAAGGTTTCTGGAAGGTGAATGGTGTGGTACTGCTGGGAGATCTGTGTTCTGGGGGTGTGGCTGTGGGGTGCTCTGTGTGCCGTGGGGCCATGAATGGTCTCCTCCTGCTTCCCCTCATTCACAGTGTTTATCCCAGCCTTTCCCTGGCCCCTCATCCAGCCCTGGGTGTTCCATACCCTCATTCCTGTTCCCACCTGAGTCACCTCCTGAGTTTCAGTTGCTCAGCAAGAAGTAACATCGTGATTCCAGCCTTTTCCATGGAAAGAAAGGAGAAAGCTCCTCCTGACACAGAGCAACAGGGCAGGGAGCCTTTCCCAGGCACCTTCTGCTCTTCCCAGGACCTAGGTAACTCTTGGTTTGGAGCAGAATGAGCTAAATCCAGGGATAAACCTGCAATTTGTTGATAATCAAGGAACTTCAGGACTAATTTCCAAATGTTCAGATAAGTGACTGGGGCTGTGACTGAAATATTGGCAGGAGGAATTTGGGGGCAGAAAAGATGCAGAGCTGTGGCAGTTTGGGAATGTTATCCTGATGAGAGAGGATCTTAGTTCTGTTTTCCATGATCCTGCCTTGAGTTCCTGCAGCAGGAGCGGAGCTGAGTTGTGTCTCCTCCATCCCTGCTGATCATAGGCACCCACAGGGGCTGGGGATGAGGGTATGGTACAGAATATAAATGTGTGTGTGTGTGTACAGCCCTGTGATCCAAACCCAGATCCTGCCTCCAGCAGGTCCTTGGATCTGATACCAGAGCTGGAAATGCTTGTTTTGAGCTAAATCCCATCAAGACCTCTCCTTCCTCTCCAATTAAAAATCCCATTTCTTGTGGTGGTCGTTTTCTCCTTAAAAACTGCTGGTTCTTACCCAGACCATCAATAAATATGCAAAGAATTTAATAAAATCTCTGTGTGTATGTGCACTGCCAGCATTAATTTCCCTGCCTTGAATGCACAGTGTGGTGACAGTGTGATTTTCCCGAATTTCTCCTTTTTCCACATGGAATTCTTGCACAGTCCCTGCCTCTGTATTTGTATGTGTCCACAGAGAGTGGTTCCAACTTAAAAGCTGGAATAGAAACCTTTCCTTCTTACTGTAAAGTCCTTGTAATCCATCTGGAGTGGGAAAAAATGATCAAATGCAAACTGTTAATCCATGTGGGTCCTGGAGATTCCCAATTCCCACTCCGTGCTCTGGATCCCGCTGCACGCACACAGCAGCTCCCGGCTGCAGCTGCTGGGCTCACACTGAATTGGGATTTATGCCGCATTTTTCCTCCGGAATTACTCATTCCCTCGAGACTGGGAAAATTAAGGCTGGGAAAATCCAATGGTTTTGGCGTGGAGGGGCGAGCAAATGGATCTCAGGAGGGCTGGGGCTGGAGGAGCCTCCGGGGGTTTGTTCTGGAGCTGCTGGGATGTGAAATGTGGCCGAGTGAGTAAAAGGATAATGGAGTTTCTGATAAAAAGAAAAAAAAAAAAAAAGAAATTCTGATCTTTATTTTAAGCCAATGTCCTAAAAATAACCTCCAGCAGCATTTAAAGGGACAAGCTTCCAAATCTCCCCCTCTCTCCCCAAAAAACAGCATCTCTTTGGGTTTGGGGCTGGAAATCCAACAGCACCGCTCCGGAGCCGGCCCCATCCGAACCTCCCCGGGTCGGGGCTGCTGGTGCCGTTCTTTATCCCGGTTTTTTTGGCGGGATGAGGCGGTTTTCCGGCAGGGACGGAGTTAAGGGCTGCTCCGTGGTGCATGCTGGTACGAGGCTGGTTTGATGATGGAGCCGTAGTGCCCTGCTAGCAGCATGTGCCGGGCATGGATGATGGGAAATGTGGCGCTGGAATAAGGACATTTCCCGGTGCCGTTCTCTCTTCATTCCTGTGGGTTTTCCTCCATCCTAAAGCTCCCAGCCATGTAGGAGGCAGCCTCGGCGAGAGCGATCCCGCGGTGGGGATGAAGGGTAGGGGCTGCTGGGAGACGGGATCCCTCCGCTCCTTCTGCAACGCCGGCTGTCTGAATAAATTCCACAAGGGTTAGTGGCCTTCCCAGCGTTCTGGATGGATCCCTGGGGCTTCCCTGATGTGCTGGGGAGCGATGGAGGGGCTGCTCTACTGGGGGTGTCTGCCCGGGGCGGGGAGGGGGTGTTTGACCCCACACCAAGGAATATTAGGAGTGCACGTGTGGAATCTGCCCTGCAGGCATCACGTGCTGCAGCCCTGCTGGGTTTGGTTGGAGATGGACAAAGTGTGGGGCTCCTCCTGCTTTATCAGATGTTTAGAAGATCCAGCTTGACTCAGATTTACTCAGTTTTAATACCAAAACAAAAAAGTTGTATTTGCTGATAATTTGTTCTTTTCGGGCAACTTTAATTGCGCAGGGTATGGGTCTGTTTGTCGTGGGTAAATCAGTCCCTGTGTTGGTGTCAGGATGTATTTTTTTAGTTCTAAGCCAAATTCCTTTGGATCTGAGATGGAATGAGAGCGTTGCTGTTGCTGTGTCGGTGCTGTGCTGCTCCCTGCCCACGCCGTGTGAGAGGCAGAGATGTTCTCCAGGAACACTGAGCTGTGATTTAAGGTGTGCACTGAAATGTCCCATCTGTTACTGCTCCCTGCGGTATTCCAGGTGTTTCCCAGTACAGCTCAGTGCTGGGTGTGCAGGAGGACTGTCTTTTATGGGGCAAAGGATGCTCTGCCCAAATCCTCACTGCTTTGGGGCAGAAATCTCTGTTTTGGTGTTTCTTCCTGCGTGGGATGAAGCAGGATGGGCTGGGGGTGGGTCCTGCCTTTCAGTTCAACTTCTGTGGTGCTTTGTGGCAGCACAACGATTCATGGAAGTGTTCCAGGCCAGGCTGGACAGGGCTTGGAGCAGTCTGGGATAGTGGGAGGTGTCCCTGCCCATGGCTGGGGGTGGGATGGGCTGGGCTTTAAGGTTCCTTCCAACCCAAACCACTCCACGATCCATCAGCGGAGGGGCTGAGCAAAGTGCGGCGTCTCACAGTGAAGGCTGCTGGTGAGAAATGAGGATTTGCAGGATGTTCTTTGCTTTCCTTCCAGACCAGAGACAGCTCCCCTGATCCTGGGCACTGGCAGCTCATCACATCCCGTGTTTTATTTCTATCCCTGCACTGCTCCAAGGGTGGTGCCTGCGGGGAGCTGGGAGCACCGAGTGATTCACACCTGAGCCTTGTGATGGTCAAATCCAAATGCTGCTCCTTTGATGTAGTTTAGGTTAATGGCAGGACAAGTGGGAATGGCTTCCCACTGCCGGAGGGCAGGGTTAGATGAGATATTGGGAAGGAATTGTTCCCTGGGAGGGTGGGGAGGCCCTGGCCCAGGGTGCCCAGAGCAGCTGTGGCTGCTCCTGGATCCCGGGCAGTGTCCAAGGCCAGGCTGGACAGGGCTGGGAGCAGCCTGGGAGAGTGGAAGATGTCCCTGCTCATGGCAAGAGGTGGGATGGGATGAGCTTCGAGGTCCTTTCCCACTCAACCCCGTCCATGATCCCATAGTCCTGTGTCACTCCGCTCCCTCCTGTGCTCCCGTCCTGCTCTCAAGCATCACTTACAATAAATTATTTTATCTAAAAGCAATTTCCTTCCCCCAGAAAAGGGCAAGGAAAGGAGGAATGCAAATAGGTCAAATCAAAACTCAAGCAATTGAGGATTTACAGCTGGCTTCAGATGACCAAAAAAAAAAAATCTTTTCTATCAAACCCAGATTGTCCCCTTCCCTTTGGTTTCCTTCTCGAGCTGTTTTTCCAGCTGGGTGACGTAAGGACATGCGTGTTCCAGGAGTTCTGCACAGAGCTTTACATAACGAGGCTTCAGTGGAGAATAAAATGCCCCAAACCAGAATTATTCTCATCAAAAGCTGAAACCAGCCTTGTGTGAAAATTCAGGGGAAGGTGAGTGGTGAGCACTGAAGAAACGGGGAGTGGGCTTGGGAGCTGCAGGGAAGAACCTGGGGAGATGTGTCCAAGGATGTCTGAGGTCAGACTGGGGTATTTCCGTGGCTGAGCTGGTCTTTTTCTGCCCCCAAAGCATCTTTCCCCCATTTTATGGTGGTATTTTGGGAAAGCTTTGCAGTGACATGGAAAATTTCTCCCTGTCTGGTGGGGGAACATCCATTTCACACATGTGGAACCAATTTGACAAACCCAGAGGGTTTGGCTCTGGGACATGACAGACAAATATTTTTCATGTTTTAACAGCAAAGTGAACCCCAAAGCTGGGAAAACGTTGGCTTTTGAAACCAATTTACTGTAAAAACTGTGATGTGCGAAGTGTGTCCCTCTGGTATGTGCATTCCCCGTTGGAAATGCAATATTTTGGACAGGAAAATACATCCCAAGGAGGATTTGCTTTTCATTTGGAAATCCTCATGCTGTGATTTTTTTTCCCTACCAAAATTTTGTCCTTAAATCCACTTATCTCCTCCAAAGGAGCTGTCTGAGGTATGTTTAAAATGCTGATGACTCTTAATGAGCAGCCCAGGGGAAAGCTAGGCCTGGCTCTGCTCAGCAGGAGATTCCTTGGGAAAAGAAGAGCTCAGCCTGGAGGCTTTGAGTGGCTTTAGGAGTTCCTTTTGTGCTTGTAAGACAAAACCAATTATTGAATCTTTGGGTTGAATGATTCAATATTCCAGAATGGTTGGGTTGGAAGGGACCTTAAAGCTCATCCAGTGCCACCCCTGCCATGGGCAGGGATACCTTCCACTGTCTCAGGCTGCTCCAAGCCCCGTCCAGCCCGGCCTTGGACACTGCCAGGGATGGCACAACTTGTGCCAGTGCCCTTTTGATGAGCCAGTGAGAAAGAAAGGTGAAGCTGGGTTTAAGGAGATGTTTTGTTCTGTGTTTGTGTGTTAAGGGGCTGATCCAGTTCATTTAGACCCAGTGGGATCTTGGGTTTCAGGTTCATGGACATCGGCCAAATTAAGGAGGAAGGACCGAGGTCTTCAGAGACAGAGAAATGCAGACACCTCACTTGCTGTGCACAGACAGGTCCGTGGGTAGCTAACAGATAAAGATAATTAGCTTATCATTAGTTAATTTTGAGGATCTCAAAGCTCTTGCCAGTGGAAGCAGCGCTGTTCCTGCTCTCAGAGGGCATTTCCATCAGGAATTTCCCTCTCCAGCTCCTTGCTGTGTGTTTGGTGCTGGGCCTGGGTTCCTTACCATGCCCAAATACAATCTGTCATTAATATTTGGTGGTGACACGGACGATTATCCTCAAAGGAGTGTCACATCCTGGGCTGCACCTGGCCCACGGCTTCAGCACACAGAGGGGACCATGAAATAGGTGGAAAAATGCATTTCTGTCCCTACAGACATGCAGAGTGTATTTATTTCGTGGTCCAGCTAGGAACCATCTAAATGAGTGTTTAAAGTCTGCTCAGGAATGAGTTGGATTAAATTTCCAGGAGATCCAGGCACATGTGGCTACTGGAGCGTTGATGATGGACAGGCTATAGCTGCTCCCAAAGCAGAAGTGTTGGTTCAGCCTTTTTCCAGATTTCTTTAGAAATTTCTTGTGGTGGGGAGCTCTTTTCTGAGAGTTTTGACAGGAGGAGGTTCTGAATCCGTCGGCTCCATCCTGGTTGTTCTGCTCCTGGGTGAAGAGTCTGGAGTTTGGGCTGGGGCTGTTCCTGGCTGGAGCTGCTGGGGAGCTGGAGGTGTTTTGTTGTAGCTTTAGCAGTTGTGGCTGCTGATTTATTTGTGAAAAGCACTAAAAATCTCTGACCAGGGCTGTTGGATTCACGTTCTTTTAAATAAAGACTGGATGCTCCACGTCTGAGTCGTGGGTCACGCAGGGTGCATTGACGCGGGGCCCTGCCTGGTTTCCTTCGCTGTGGATGGTTTTTCCAGGTGAAATAGCAATGCAGGAATGTCCATGGGGATCTTTGGAGATGTTTCATGCTGTGGAATCCTCACATTTTAACCAGTGGGAGCTCAGGGAGCTCAGTGGGAGCTGGGATGTCCAGGGCAGAAGTGGAAGGAATCCCCTCCCAGCTGCCCTTGACTCCCAGGGCTGGTGGAGGTGGCTATGTGCACGGGCTGTGCCAGGGGGGATTCAGACTGGATTTTAGGGAAATGTTCTTTCCCCAGAGGGTGCTGGGCACTGCCCAGGCTCCCCAGGGAATGGGCACAGCCCCAAGGCTGCCAGAGCTCCAGGAGCGTTTGGACATCGCTGCCAGGGATGCCCAGGGTGGGATTGTTGGAGTGTCTGTGCAGGGCCAGGAGCTGGATCCATAATCCCTGTGGATCAGCTCAGGGTCTTCCATGATTCTATTCCATGATTCTCGCTGGGATGAGCCCGTGGGGCAGCGAGTGTCCAATGGGCCCCCTCTGCCATCAGGGAATGTCGCAGTGCCTGGAGCTGGCCGAGCCCATCCTTCACAGCAGGGAGCCCTCGACGCTCAGCAAAGCAGCAGATCGTGTGCTGAGGGCAGAGAATGTTCATTTTCTTTCCAAATGGTGCCCTCTCTGCCCTGTCCCCTTTCATTTTTAGCAATTGTGAAGGTGGATTCCTGCCCACATGCACATGTGGCTCGGCTGGGAGTGGCTGCATCCCGAGGATGCATTCCGAGGGTGTGCAGGTGCCACGGAAATGGTTCAGGGACACCGTTTAGGGTTGGGCCTGGCTGTGTTGGAGGTTAATGGTTGGACTCAGTGACCTTTAAGGGCTTTTCCAACCCAAATAATCCTGGGATTCCATGCCATGGATGCACTGCCTGGGAGCTCCCGGTGCGGGCACAAGGCAGGAGCTGCTCTGCACCTTGGAGCTGATCAGCAGCAATCACTAATAACGGGAGTTTATTAGCTGTATCTTAATTACAAAGCACAGTAATTAGGGAGGAAGTGGCCATCTTGACAGCCTGGTGGTGTAATTAGAGACCAGGAACACTCTTACAGAATTGGAAGGGAGATGAACTCCCAGCTCCATCAAATGCCTCTGCAAATAGAGGCCCTGGGTGTAGCAGGAGTGGATTTCTTTATTTCTTTTTCCTTTTTTCTCTGACCTGGCTGCACTGACAGCCAGCACAGCACTTCCTGGGGAGACTGTGCTGCATGGAGTGCCCTTCTCCCTCTCTGTGCCGAGCTGCTGAGAGATTCCAGGGATGGATTGGTTGTTCCGAGGAGCTTTTGGCAGTAAATCATTGACAGGAGCTGCTGTGCAAGGAGCAGAGCGTGGCCTGGCCTCAGCCTGTCCTGCTCTGTGTCCTGCTGCTGGAGCAGCTGTCCCTGCAACCAGTTCTGCTGTGCTGGTGCTTCCTGCAGAGATCAAGCCTGGATTTACGAGTGCTCCCACAGCAGGGCCTGAGCCGGCCCCAGGAGGGAGCTTGGGGCTCTCCTGGCTGTAGAGGAGGTGGGTGCCAGGCATGGGGCCCGTGGGGGACAGTCCATGGCTCATCACAGGCAGTGAAGCAGTGATTTCATGCTCTGACCTGGGACATGTGACAGTGCCCTGGCCATGGGGACACGTCTGTCACTGAGTGGCACCCATGAAAGCACCTGTGCTTGCAGGGGAGGTGACCTGGGGGCAGAGGGGCTGGAAAGCTGCTGGTGGGAAAAGCCCTGGGGGTGCTGATGGCAGAGCTGGACAGAGCCCAGGGGTGCCCAGGTGGGCAAGAGGCTGAGGGCACCTGGGCTGTGCCCGCCCTGGGGTGGCAGCAGGAGCAGGGCAGTGCCCCTCCCCTGTGCTGGCACTGCTGGGGCACCTCCAGTGCCAGGGCAGCTCTGGGACCCTCCTGACAAGAGAGACCTGGAGGGGCTGGAGCGTGTCCAGGGCAGGGAACAGGGCAGGGGAAGGGGCTGGAGCCCCAGGAGTGGCTCAGGGAGCTGGGAAAGGGGCTCAGCCTGGAGCAAAGGAGGCTCAGGGGGGACCTTGTGGCTCTGCACAACTCCCTGACAGGAGGGGGCAGCCGGGGGGGTCGGGCTCTGCTGCCAGGGAACAGGGACAGGAGGAGAGGGAACGGCCTCAGGCTGGGCCAGGGGAGGGGCAGGGTGGATATTGGGAGCATTTCTTCATGGAAAGGGTGGTCAGGCCTTGGAAGGGGCTGCCCAGGGCAGTGGTGGAGTCACATCCCAGGAATGACAGGATATGGCACTCAGTGCTCTGGGCTGGTGACAAGGTGGGGATCAGGCACAGGTTGCACTTGCTGGGCTTGGAGGCTTTTGCTGCCTGTGGGTACTGTGGGAGCAGGATATAAATCCAGAGGGAAAGCAGGTGTAAGTTGGATGCCTTTTTGGGGCTGCTGCTGCCCTGCTGCCATCCTTCCCGAGCTTGGGGGCTGGGAGACTCCCAGGTCCTGCACGTCTCTCCTGTGCCTTTGGCACATCCTGACCTTGGGAATCGGAGGATGGTGGATAACTGACACCCTGGATCTTCTTACCCCGGGTAAGCTGAGCCCTGGCAGCTCAGGAGGGTTTCAGTGCCCATCAGGACATCTCCATCTCTGTGTCCGCACTGCGGCTCAGCCTGGATGCTTCTCCAAAGCCTGGGGTGAGCTGAGCTTGGGGCCTGCAGGGATGTGCTGAGCCCTGATCCCGAGGCAAGGGACGTGTTAGCTGCTGGATTTGGGAGAAGAGAGGCTCAGGTGCCCTCTCTGAGCTGCTCTGGGTGGCACAGCAGCAGTTTGGGATGGGCTGCCCGTATCCCAGCACACCATCACTGCTCTTGTCCTGGTGCTGCTGGGCTTTGCTGCTCCTGTGTGATCCTGTACAGCCCTGGGTGTGACAGGGCCAGGGCCATCTCGGCCCTATCCCTTCCCTGCCTCCTTCTGCCTCTGCTCCCTCTCCCTGGAACGAGGGCCCTTGTCATCTCCTTCTTGTTAGCAGGGTTAGCGAGCAGGGAGAGCTGACAGGAGTGGGAGTGTCCTTTGCACATCTCCCCCTGCTTTCTGTGAGCGTGAGGAAGCCTGGGGCAGGATGTGTGCTCCCTGCTGATGGGAGACTTCCAGAAAAAAAATAAGCTCTTGGTAAAAAATCATAAAAAAATCCTGGGCTGGATTGAATATGGTGAACCCCTGGGAGTGGTCCTGGATACACCAAGGATGATGTTATCCTCAGGGATGGGAGCTCCTGGGAGCTCTCCAAGGCCATCCACTTCCCGAGTCTCCTTCCCTGATGGATGTCAGGAGAGGCCAGCCCATCTGGGAGCTCCTCTCCTCGCCCTGCTGACATTGGAGATGGACCCGGGGCTGGAAAATGTTTAAGCATCATAAAAAATGGATGCTCAGTGATGCAGGAGGAGACATCCAAGATGTGCGATGGTTTCGGTAGCAGCGTGCCAGGGTTTGCTGTTGTCTGTGGAAGAACAGGGTGTCACCCCCCAGCTGTGACAGCTCTCACTTCTGGGAGTTTCTGCTCTGAAAAAAACTCATTTGCTCCAAAATATTTGAATTTTAGTTATTTCTGCCCTTTTTCTGGGATTGTTCCTGGCTAAGGAAGCTGCTTGTGCCTCACCCGGTGTCCTGCCCCTGCCTGTCACCCCTTCAGGGACACGAGGACTTCTTGTCCCCACGCTCGTGGTGCCACCAGACTGTGGCAGCTGCTCCATTTCAGCAGGGGAAAGTGATGCAAATCCACAGGAATCGCTGGATACTGAAGGATTCAGTGACTAAACCAACAGAAACAATGAATTAACAAGTTTTGTACATTTCCTCACATGCTTTGGACAAGAGCAAGTGACTGAATTATTTATGATGCCACTTGTGTCTGTGAGCTAAATATTCACTTGGAGATATTCCTGGAGCTGCAGGTAGGGCAAGGCCTCCCTGCTGGGATGTCCTGGACCAGGTGTGGGCTGTGAATTTGGAGGGTTCAGAGAAGTCAGAGCAGGGGTGGTTTGGTCAAGGGCAGACGGGAGGTGTTCAGCTGGATGTGGAGAGGCTCAGAAGGGGACAGGAGGTCTGTGCTCTCTGCTGCTGGTATGGATCTGTCCAGGGATGAGAAATGCTTTCACAGGCAGCTTTGGGAGGGGCTGCTGGAGAGAGTAACTGGATATCCAGGCTGACTGTGCAGGATTTCAGAGTGATGGGGCCTCCTGCAAGGTCACCAGAGCTCCCAGAGCCATAAAATGCTTTGGGTGGGGGGGGCCCTTAAAGCCCTCCCAGTCCCCCCCCTGCCATGGGCAGGGACCCCTTCCACTGTCCCAGGCTGCTCCAAGCCCCAATGTCCAGCCTGGCCTTGGGCACTGCCAGGGATCCAGGGGCAGCCACAGCTGCTCTGGGCACCCTGTGCCAGGGCCTGCCCACCCTCCCAGGGAACAATTCCTTCCCAATATCCCATCTAACGCTGCCCTCTGGCAGTGGGAAGCCATTCCCTGTGTCCTGTCCCTCCATGCCTTGTCCCCAGTCCCTCTCCAGCTCTCCTGGAGCCCCTTTGGGCACTGGCAGGAGCCTCTGGGATCCCTGGACACTTCCTGGGCTTGCAGAGGAAATGAGGAGCTGAAGGCGATGCTGCAGGCACTGAGGCTGTGTGCTTGCCTCCTGCCAGTGGGGCCAATCCTGGCTTTTCCCACAGGGATTCCCAGCAGGGAAGTATTTTCCAGGTGTGACAAGAGGCAGTGACTGTCCCTGGCCCCAGCTCTGCACCTTGAGCTGCTCGGGGAGTTCAGCACTTGGTGTATCGCTGCTGTTCCGAGCTGGAGAATGAAGAAGTTTCTATTTTTATCAAGCCATTATTTTAACTTTTTAAAATTTTCTTTCCTGGCAATGAGCTGAGCTGCCGAGCCCCTAATTATCTGCTAATGAGCCGTTGTTCCCTATAATCACACCTTCCCCTCAGTGTTTTTGCTCATTGCTATTCACAAGTGCCCACAGGGGACATGAGGGACATTTGGCCGTGTCCAGCAGGACTAACTGTGACTCTCCAGAGCTCCCACAAAAGCATCAGCTGAGTTCATTTCGTCTCCTCTCGTGCTCCCTGCCAGCTCTGCCCCTCAGTCTCTGAGATTCCTGCTCAGGGGCTTTCAGGGCTGGATCCAGACTTTTCCGTAGGGCTTCCCAACTTCTTATCTTACTGGGAATAGGGATCAGAGTATTGTAGTCAAAAGGCAGAGCAAAAAAACAGCCACCAACCCTCCACCTCCTCCACAAGCCAGCAAAGTGGCATCTTGCAAAGCTCTCTTGGCTCCTGCTGACGAGAGTTTTGGAAAGATTGTGAAGAAATCCACTGGAAAGACTTGTGGAAGCAGCACTGATGCCTGCCTGTGTTTCAGCCCACACATGCACGCACACACACACACACACACACACATATATATATAGGTATTTATAGAATCACAGAATGGTTTTTAGGTTGGAAAAGCCCCCTGAGAGCATTAAGTCCAACTGTTCCCCCAGCACTGCCAAGGGCACCACTGACCCCTGTCCCCAAGAGCCACATCCACACAGCTGTTAAATCCCTCCAGGGATGGGGACTCNGAGCCCGACCCCCCCGGCTGCCCCCTCCTGTCAGGGAGTTGTGCAGAGCCACAAGGTCCCCCCTGAGCCTCCTTTTCTCCAGGCTGAGCCCCTTTCCCAGCTCCCTGAGCCTCTCCTGGGGCTCCAGCCCCTTCCCCAGCCCCGTTCCCTTCCCTGGACACACTCCAGCCCCTCCAGGTCTGTCCTGCTCTGAGGGACACCGGGACACTGCTCTCCACCCCTCAGGGCTCTGTGTGTCACAGCTGCCACTCCTTAGCTCCTCCATTTTCCAGCTTTGCTTCCTGAGTATCTCGAGCTGTCCCTTGAGGACTGTCAGAATGTCTCCAGTTGACTTCCTCCCACCTCTGCCCAACCCTGTCCATCCAGTCACCCTTTCCCTTTGGGATGTGTTTCCCAGCCCTCAGGGGTGTCCTTTCCTGGTGCACACCCTGGGAGTGCAGGATCCCTAACCGGCCGTGGACTGGCAGGGACTTACCAGAAATCACCTCAAATTTGCCTTCTCAAATTTGCCTAAAATTCCTATAACCCTGAATTCATCTGCTATTTTGGCTCACTTTTAAAAGTTCCATTGGAATTTGTGTGGATTTAGAAGTAGCCATGACCAGTGGCTCCCAGGACTGCCTGTTGGGTTGCGTCTCTCCACTGATGCCGCGTGGAATCTTGGATTGATCACATCCTGCATTTCATCTCCATTTCTCCAGTGTGTCCATCCTATTTGGAGTTTAAACCCTGCCTTCTGGTTTGTTTTAAACTCAGTCTGTGACTCTGTATCCTGAATTTCACCTTATTGGGGTTGTTCAGGTGTTTGGGTGTTGGGAACATTCCGTTTGTGCCGGGAAGTGCATGACTGCAGTCCAGAGCGAGTGCAGCCTGTGCTGCTCAGCATTATTGGCCAGGAACATCATCATTCTGTAATTGCAGCAATAAAACGTTCAATAGCCGGGCTGGGGATGCTGCAGTGATGGCAATGGAGATGCTTTGTGCTTTCCCACTGCCCAGTTTTGTATCCTGATTATTTTCATAGAATCATGGAGTGGTTTGGGTGGGAAGGGACCTTAAAACTCATCCAGTACCACTTTCTGCCATGGGCAGGGACACCTTCCACTATCCTAGGCTGCTCCAAGCCCCATCCAGCCTGGCCTTGGGCACTGCCAGGGATCTAGGGGCAGCCACAGCTGCTCTGGGCACCCTGTGCCAGGGCCTCCCCACCCTCCCAGGGAGCAATTCCTTCCCAATATCCCATCTAACGCTGCCCTCTGGCAGTGGGAAGCCATTCCCTGTGTCCTGTCCCTCCATGCCTTGTCCCCAGTCCCTCTCCAGCTCTCCTGGAGCCCCTTTGGGCCCTGCAAGGGGCTCTGAGCTCTCCCTGAAGCCTTCTCTTCTCCAGGTGAACACTCCTGGGAGCAGTGGCCTTTGAGCTCTGGGTTTGCTCTGTGAGGCCCCATCACCAGGTGGGCCCTCCCCCCATCTGCTTCCACTGAATGGGACTTCAGGAAATGTCCTGGCTTGTCACGAGCAGCCAATTTTCCCTATTTTTAGGCTTCCATTTGCCTGATCAGCTTTCCCTTTGCATTAGCAGGGAGAGGCAACAGCCCTGCCAGGTCGGTGGTAATTGCTGAGCGATCACCCAGATTTGGAATGATTTATGAATGATTATTTTCCCTACTATTTCGATGATTAATTCTCAGTGTAATTCTTTCTAACCACCAGAATTCCGCCTGTTCCTGCATCTGCAGCTGCAATAAACCTCATCCATCTCCCTGGCAGCCGGGCCAGGCTATTAAATATAGATCCCTGCTCCATTTAATATTCATAGCGATTAAAAGTGATGAAAGCAGCTGTGTCTGCCAGAGCCAGGGTGGAAATTGCTCTGCTTCAGGAATGACGGGTGAGCAGCGTATCCCAGAGATCCGGATAATTCCACACAGGAAGGGCTGGTGATTCTGAATCATACCCTTGCTTGGTGTTGGGATAAGCGAGGAGTCTGGAAAGGAAGTGGGATTGATTTCTGTGGATTCACTGTGAGGAGAAAGAGCTTGGAGTTTTGGCTGGGATAGCTGCAGGATTTGCTGCTGCCTGATCCTCGTGGACTTCCTCCGCTCTGTCTGTGGGAGGAAAAAAGGCTTTTCCCAGTCAGTGGGATATTTTTCATACTTTCACATCCAAAAACTCACAGACAAGTGTGGGAAAAGGCAGGAGAAAGTGCACAAGAGGTGGAACTGGGAATGGAGGCACAGTCCATGCTGTGCTGGTGTTGGACTATCTGGGCACCCTGAGGCAGCTTGTTCCATGGATTGGGAACACCCCAGGCTGGAGACTCGGATGCTTCCAAGCTCAGCTCCCCCTGGCAGATGTGCAGGTCCTGCTGCCTGTAGAGAAATCAGCTGCTGAGTGAGCCATTGTCTCTGCTGTGGTCTCTTGGTGGCTTTGGGGCAACCCAGGAATGCTGCTTGAATGAAAGTCATCAGCATTCCTTCCATCCCATCAGAGCTTTCCCTGTGGACAGCACTCAGGGATCTCTGCTCTGGCTCGACTTCACTCCTGCGATATTGGTCCTGCAATTCCAACTTCCCCATCAGCTCATTCCAGCTGCTTCCAGCAGAAAGCTGGGTTTAATTTCCAGCACAGGGCCAGCCCTGCCTTTGGGAGGCTCCAGAGGCTCCGATGGAGTGGTAGGAAAGCAGCTCAGGCTTGCAGGAGGATTGGGGAGAGATTCAAGGTGATGTAGGAAGGACAAGGACTGTTGCTGAAAATGAGGATACTTGGGAAGGGAAAGTTTTCCACTCAGAGGGAGGAGAAGGAAGGTGAGGGATGGAGGATGGACATGGAGAGGAAGATAAGCAGGGATGAACTGCCTGCCCCAGCCGTGGTGTGGGGCTGGGGAGCTGTGGTGCTTTGGGCTGGAGACATCACAGCCAGACTTGGGATGCAGTTTGGGAATTTTGGAATAAAAGGTCTAATGCTGAGCCCTTCAATCCCTTTGCCTCCTCCTGGTTTATCCCTGAAAAGGCTCTTCCCACCTCTGCTCATCCAGGGGCAGCACTGAAACAGCCCAGCCATGAGCAGCAGCTCCCTGGGGTTGCTCCCTGATGATTTTGGGGTGGGAGCTCAGCGTGGCAGTGCCTCCCATGGGATCCACATCCCTGGGATCCCCATGGACTGCAGTGCAAAGCCCCAGTGTGTCCCCAGCACGGGGATGCTCCGGTTTTGTGCCTCCAGCCAGCAGCTTTCCCACCAGCTCCAGAGAAATTGCAGGCAATGGGAAACATTTATCTGAGGGAAGATTTCAGGATGGAAAAAAGGAGTGGAAAGGGAGCTCCTGCTTGCATGGCTCTGGCAGGATGCTGCTCCAGGCACTGAGGTTTGTGTTCTCTGGGGCTGAGAAACAAGCCCGAGGAGGCTTATGGCCGATGGCTTCCGATCCATTTTCCATAGATTAAATTGCATCACAGCTCCAAAAATAATCTCCCCAGCTTACGGTGAGGCTGCCTGTTCCTATAGCAACCCTGCGTGCCCGTGCCCTACAAACCAAACCCGGCCCGGATCGCCGGAGCCGGTCCCGAGTCCAAACAAAGCGTGAGGCGCTCGGCTTTGGGAGCACTTGGCTTTGGGGTGGAGGTGTAAAATGTGAGCTCAGAGTGTTCCTGGAGAGGGGATTTATGAGAAGCTGCTGTGGTTTGTGTCGCTGGGATTTGAGCCCGTGCTTGCAGATGTTCCCCGAGTGCATCGTGAGGAGAGTGGGAAGCAGCAGCTGCATTTGTGGAGCCTTCCCGGAGCGAGGGGGAAAGAGGAGGAAAAGGAGGAGGAGGAGGAGGAGGAGGAGGGTGTTATGTGGGTTACTGCAGTGCCTGGGGCCAGCCCTGCTCTGCCACTCTTGTCTCATGGCACGGGGAAGAGGGATGGGTTTGGAGTTGGGTGGCAGTGGCTGCTCACGCTCTGCTCAGCCCGAATCCACCGCTCCAGCCCAGGGTTCTGGAGATGTTGGCACCAAGCCCTGCACAAGGCCAGGGCAAAGCTTGGCTGCAGGACGGAGAGGGGGATGAATTCAAATCATGGATAGTCCCTCTGTGCCACCGGTGAGCACAGGGAAGTCTCCAGAGCACCCTGGGAATGCAGGAATCCTTAGGAGGATGCTGTGGAGGCTGGGCTGCCTCATCCGTGGCACAGGAGCCAGAGGAACCTGGCAATTTGTTGTCAAATTTTCCCTGCCAGCCTTTCATGTTTGTTTTCTTGAGGAGCTTTTGTTCCCTGGGGAAGAGTGACAGGAATTCCTGCTGAATGTCTGCCTTTCATTCTGAGCACGGCTTGTGCCGAGGAGGAGCGGGGTGAGCCGGGGTGAAGCTCCTGAGGCAGGGATGTGCTGCTTCCCGAGGGGATCCAGGGTCACCTGCATCCCGGCACGGGACTGGGAGCCCCCCTGCCACCCCCTGAGGGTTTGCTGCTTCAGGGAGGGTCTTTATTCCATGGAGAGCAGCTGGCAGAGCTGGAGTGCCAGGAGGGATGAGGGTCGGGTGGGAGCACTGCTGTCATCCTGCATGGAAAGAGGGGATCCATCACTGAGCCCTTCCCTGTGCCGGGACAGGGTATGCTGGGGGCTGGAAACCATGGATTAAAGCACTCTTCGTGTCCTTGGAGGATGTTCCCTGTGTGGAGGAGCAGGGAGGCCTTCCTGGCTCCTGCAGGGCCTCCAGGCTTTTTGCTGGTCCCAGACATGGTCCTGATCCACTTTTGCCATGCCCAGGTGGGAGATGTTGGTTTGAGGTTTATTGGGATTTAGGAGCTGCTGGGAACTGAAGATCCAAAAGGGTCAAACTGGGGGAAAGGAGTGAGGGCAGCATCCAGGGACAGGGAGGTTGGAAAAGTTCTCTGAGATCATCGAATCCAACCATTGCCCAGCACTGCCAAGGCCACCACTACCCCCTGTCCCCAAGTGCTACATCCACACATCCTCCAGGGATGGACTGCCCTGGGCAGTCTGTTCCAATGCTTGACCACCCTTTCCATGAAGAAATGTTCCCAATATCCACCCTGCCCCTCCCCTGGCCCAGCCTGAGGCCGTTCCCTCTCCTCCTGTCCCTGTTCCCTGGCAGCAGAGCCCGACCCCCCCGGCTGCCCCCTCCTGTCAGGGAGTTGTGCAGAGCCACAAGGTCCCCCCTGAGCCTCCTTTTCTCCAGGCTGAGCCCCTTTCCCAGCTCCCTGAGCCTCTCCTGGGGCTCCAGCCCCTTCCCCAGCCCTGTTCCCTTCCCTGGACACACTCCAACCCCTGAGCATCCTCCACCTCAGCCAGTCCTCACTTCCCCTGTTCTGGTTCCTCCTCGTTCCCTGCATGTTTGGAACCCCCTCCAAAGCCATCACTAAAACTCCTTCTGGGCTGTGCTGGGAAATGTTTCAGTTGGATTCTGCTGGGTGTCCCTCACCACCCCCCTGTCTGAGTTGTGTTTCCCCTCTCCACCTCTTCCCTCTCCTAAATCTTCCCAAGCATTTAGGAATCTGCAGCTTCCAGGAGGTTCTGTCACCCTGAGTGGGTCCAGTTAGGAACCTCCATTCGATTCCTAACCCAGTGCTGTGACCTTGCTGGTCCCATTGCACTTTGGCTTCTGCAAATCTTGTGGTCCATCCTCGAGTGAGGAGCCCTGGATAGACTCTCTCTGTGGGTATTTCCTGACCTTCAGGCTGTTTTCCCAGCCTTAGCAAAGCCAAATCATTTTTTTCCCTGTCTGAGCTGATAGAAAAGCTGGAATAAGGGCAGGATCCCCAAAGCTGTGGTGTTTGGCTGGGCTCCAAGCAAAGACCTCCAGGCAGAGGCTTGCTGCTCTTCCACCCTTCTGGATGAGTGAATCCTTCATCCTCAGCAATCGGATAAATACTTGTGCTGCTCTCTCCTGCAGCCCTTCATGATGATCTTCAGCTGTAACTGCAGGAATTGGGGTGTCCTGTGCAAAGGCTGGTCAAGGGTTGGACTCGATTGTCTTGGAGGTCTTTTCCAACCTAAATCCTGTGATTCCAAGCAGCTTCCCTGAGACCAGCCCTGAAGGGGGAACGAGGGGATGCCAGACCCCCTGTCCTGTGCTGTGTCACAGCATTCCCGTGGCAGTTTGTCCTGGTGGTACCAAAAGCAGCTGCAGAGCTGGTGGGGATGGCCTGGTGGGACCAGGGCTCCTCTGCTCGGATCTGGGGCTGCTGGACTGCAGCTGGGACAGATCTGGGTGGCTGCTGCTTGCTGGAGGAAGCAGAAGGATTCATGTTTCTGAGGGTTTGGGATTTGGTCAGCTTTCCCTGGAGCTCCCAGGAGAGAGACAGAAGCACCTTCAGAGCTGGTGTTAGTGCTCCACCTTGGGGGATTGCAGTGAGGGGGTTTGGGTGCTCTGCATGAGTCCTTCCGCTTTAACCAACTCTGATTTATTTGACTGTAGCTCTGACATTGGATTTCCTTCCTTCCTTCCTTCCATGCTTTGGTTTGAGGCAATTGCAGCAAATTATGTTGCTTGAGATATTTTATATATATATAAATTATTATATAATTAATTTATATATATATATTTATATTATGAATTGATTCCTGCTCTAGTGGAAGGTGTCCCTGCCTATGGCAAGGAGATGGAATGAGATGAGCTTTAATGCCTCTTCTAACCCAAACCATTCCGTAATTCTAGGATTCCAGTTGCCCAGGCAGGAGGAGGAAGGTGGGATCCTGCTGCCCACCCTGGCAGCATTCCAGCGTGGACACAGCAGCAGCTTTGGGACAGCAGGAGCTGCTGAGGGGTGCTCAGCTCAGCCAACTCAGCTGGAATGAGCAGCATCCCTGGGCTGACCCAGGTTCCTTCCCCCTTTTCCTGGGCTTCGAGGTGTTTATATAATTCTGCACAGCGATAAAAAATTGGGCCACGCTGTGTTCCTGCCTCAAGCTGAGCACTCGGGCAGGGATTGTTCCCACAGCCTCGATCAATGGGCAGGAAATAATGTCCTGGCAAAGTGCAGAGCCCGTCCCTCTCCGTGCTCTGCCATCCTTGTGTGGGCACTGCCCAGGCTCCCCAGGGAATGGGCACGGCCCCGAGGCTGCCAGAGCTCCAGGAGCATTTGGACAGCACTGCCAGGGATGCCCAGGGTGGGATTGTTGGGGTGATCTTCTTGGGTCCTTTTTCAACTCAGGGCATTCTGTGATTCTGCGAAAAATCCCAGGCTGTGCTCTGAGATTGCACCTGGGCAAGGTGATCCTGGCTTTGCTCTGGAAATCCCAGAGCACTGAAAGCCCACAGGAGGCAGGACTTTGGGGCAGCATTTTGTGTAAGGCAGGAGGGGGGAAAAATGAGAAGGAGGGATTTGGGGGTTAAATGCTGCCTGGGGATGGGCAGAGAGAGAGACTTCCTCTTGCTTGTTACAATTTTCGCAGCACTTGTAAGCAGATAGAATTGTCTTTGTGAATTATTTTTGATGTCTGCAAACCGAAAATTGGGAAATTTGGATTGTCCCGTGGGTTTTGCCGTGTTCAGGTTCCTGTCGGCAATGACAGCTGAGCCAGCGGGGTTGGCTTCTGCTCCTGGGAGCTTTATAAAACATGAGAATTTATTGCAAATTGGCCATTAAAGTCCAGCCTCATTAATGATGAGATCCCAGAGTTGTGGAGAAGGGGCTCCTGCCTTCTGGAGTGCAGGCAGCTGGCACAGCCTGGAGAGGCTGCTGGGGTGCTGGTTGGAGTAGCACAGATTCTTGCCTGGAGAGAGGTGGTGAAGGAGGCCAGAGACTGCCCTGGAAAGCCTCAAGGACGTGGCTCAGAGCAGCAGGAGCAGCCTGGTGTCCCTCTCCCAGCGAGTGTCCGGGGTATGGAATGCTCTGTCCTTGGAAGCACAGGCTCAGGACATGCAGGGACAATACCCAAAGCCCAGGGAATGTGCCCACACTGCTGGAGGCCCTTTATGTGCCCAGCGTGGAAGGCACTGTGGGAACACTTGAAACTTTTGTATCAGAAAGTGGACTTTGAGGAGGTTTTCGTCACTTTCTCTACTGGTAGAAAAGTGGCTTTGATTTTCTTGCCAGGTCTTTTGGAGTCGGGCTGTGGTGTGAGCCCGTGCCATCGCCGTGGTGCCTCTGTGCACCCTCCTGGGATGGAGCCCTTGGAATCCTGCCTGTTCCCATTCCCCTTCCCTTACCAGCTGTTCTGGAGACTTCCCTGATGTGGGTGTGTTTTGAAACCTCTGGTGCTGTCCCCTGTCCAGGCTCAGCAGCTCCCCAGCCTGTCCATGGGAGCTGCCCTGCTCCCAACAGCTCAGCTGGCAGCTCACCTTCCTTGGGAAGCTCTCAGCTGCCTTCCCCTGGGTGTTCTGGTTGTCCTTTGTCCTTGGTGCCGCCTCCTCTCCTGGCTCCAGCAGCTGCTCCTCGTGTTTGTCAGAGCTCTGGGCTGTGCGTGCTCCGGGCTGGGTTACAGAGGGACCGAATGGTGACGTTGGGAGATGCTCCTCTGGTGCCTCACGAGCCACTTGGGGTTTGCGCCGTGCCGTTTCCCTGGGATTTTCTCCCATTGTCCCTGGGCAGTGAGGTTGGTGATGCTGTGGAGGATCAGCCCTGTCCCTGAGCTGTGCCCCCTGTCCCATCACATCTGTTCTGGGAAGGTTCCCCACGAGTGCTGGTGTGACACCATGCTGTGCTCTGCTGCTGCTTCCACTCTGCGTTGATGATCCTGTCACATTTATCCAGATCCTTGCCTTTGGATCACAGTAATCAAAGGGTTGCCCTTGCTCTGGTTTCCTTACTGTGGATTCAGTCTGAGAAGTGCCTGAACACCTCTCTCGGTACCCACAGCATTTCCAGAGCTCCTATCAATGAGCCAGGAATAGCAGCCAAACACCCACCTGCCGGGGAATCACGGGTTTCCTTCTTTTCTCACAGCCCTGAGAGGGAATGTGCTGCTCCCCCGTCACACCAGAGCCGTCCCTGATCTCCGCGCCTGGATTGTTTGGAGAATATTCTCACCCCCTGATTCCCCAGACCTGGCAGAGGAGCTGCAGCCGGGTTTTGCTGGTGCCCATCTCTCTGAAATCCAGAAACAGGCGATTGAGGGAGAGGGGATAAAGGAGCAGCTCCCTGCTCTGCTGCCTCAGTGGGTTTTGGGAGCACCTGGAAAAACCTTGGCTGAACTTTTGAGCGTAAGGATCGGGCACAGCCCCTGCCCAGGACCTGCTTCTCTCTCTTTGTGTTTGCTTTGAGTGCTGCTGCCTCTTGGGGCTGATCACCTCCTTCCTGGGGGAGCAGGGGGATGATCACGAATACTGTGTTACCCTCATGGAGTGGATTTGGGTTAGTTTCCTGGTTTTAAGTGTTCTGGAGTTGCAGGAATTTTTGCTGTAGCTGAGGTGCCGATCGTGGAGTTTTCTGCCCTCTGAAGACGTGGTGCTGGTTTTGGGTTGCAGCGTTACTTTCCTTGGTGTCTCTGTACCTCTCCCTCAGGTGACACAGTTTACCCTGCCCCGAGCAGAGCTGGCAGAGCCCCCAGTGCAGGGGGGATCGACCCCGGTGAGCCTGGGAAGGGCAGGTTTGGTGTGTGGCACCCCCTGTGCCACCCAGCCCTGAGCCAGAAATCGGTGACAGGCACAGGAGCAGCCGCTCAGGGCTCTGGGTGCCACCCCCACCACGCCGTGCTCGGGGGAGTGGCCGTGACCCCCAGCCCGGCGCTGGGAGGAGGCGGGAGGTTCTGGTCCCTGGTCCCCGATCCCTGGTCCCTGGTCCCTGGTCCCTGCCCGCAGCGCTGCTGGGCTGGGGGTAACCATGGAAACACTGTTCTCTCCATCCCTCCCTTCGCAGATGACTCGGGTGACGAGGAGCCCGCCTCGCAGTCAGACAAGAGCGAGCTGCACGGCCCCCTGAAGACCCTGTCGAGTAAGCTGGAGGACCTGAGCACCTGCAATGAGCTGATCGCCAAGCACGGCGCGGCCCTGCAGCGCTCGCTCAGCGAGCTGGAGAACCTGCGCCTGCCGGCCGACAGCGGCGAGAAGATCAAGGCGGTGAACGAGCGCGCCACGCTCTTCCGCATCACCTCCAATGCTATGATCAACGTGAGTGCTGCTTCTCCTCCCTCTCCTCCTCCTCCTCTTCCTCCTCCGTGCTCCTGCCCTCCCTGTTTGCTGCCTGTGCTTTGGCTCGTGTTACCGCGGGGCTCCGCACGGCCGGGGCTCCGCACCACGGCGAGGGGATGGGAAGTTGGGAAGATGCAGCTGGGAAGAGGGCATGGATATGGACCCCACCGAGACACAGGTGTGCTGCGTCCTTACAGCCTGCTTCATGTAATGGGTCGTTTTTGTAAAGCTGGGAAATGTGGGTGCTGGGAATGCTGAGGGGCTTTCTGCCTCTCCGTGGGGGGAATTCTGACTGGCACAGCACTTCAGAGCCCGCTGCCCGCTGCAGGTTGAGACCCACATCCCTCACGTCCTCAGTGCTTCCACGAAGCTGCTGGTGTTCCAAAAGGCTGCGGGATTTAACCCCCTTGGGGTCTCACGCCGGCTCTGCTCTCCCAGCCGGGTTGTCGGAGGTCGGGAAGCGGTGCCGGCACCGCCACTGCTCCTGCCTTGTGTAGCCTCACGCTGCTTTCTGGTTGTTTTTTGGAGACAGCTCGTGTTTGGAGCGTGGCTGTGCCTCCATCGCAGTGAGGCAGCCCTTCCTGGGGAGCCTGCTTTACCCCGGGGAGCTCTGACAGAGAGCAAAACTGAATAAAATATTTAAAGGAAATTAAAAAAAAACCAATCCCAAAGCTTCACCGGGCTGGAATAATGTATGAAGGCAGAGCTCAGGGAATTGTGAATGGAGCAGTGCTGTCGCTGTGCTGTCCCAGCCTTGAGCAGAAGGAGGTTGGGTGGTGTTTGATGTGGGCTTTAAAAAATAACAATAATTCCCAGCAGGAGCTGGAGGGCACTCGGAGCCCCACGGTCACAGCATCCTCCCCATTCCCACTCCTCGGATTCTGTAGCCGTGAGGAAAAAGGGCTTCCTGACTAACTCTTTTGTGTTTCAGAGCAGTTTGGGGATGCTTGTACAGTGCTCTCCCCACGGAGAGTTTGTCCAAGTTCTGGGGATGGGGTTGGCAGCGTGGTGGGAGGTGCCAGCAGACCCTTGGTGCTGCCCACGTTTGCTGTCAGGAGGCAGAATGACAATGGGATGTGGTCAGGGAATTGCCGGGGAGAGGATTCTCCAGCAGCCTTTGGGAAGGGATGAGCAGAGCAGTATTTGCTGTGTCCAGCCCAGGGAGGAGGAGGAAGAGGAGGAGGAGGAGGTTGTGGTTGTTGGGACATGATAAAAGCTTGAGCAAGGCTGTCTGGAGGGTGGGAAATTCCGCAAAAACTGTTATGCCAGGATAAAACAGCAGGAACATGTCTTGTCCAAAATTCCAAACAGGTAAGAGGGGCTGAGGGGGTGGCAGGGCACATTCTCATGTGGATGCTGTGGATCTGTTTCTGACAGCATCCTTTGGTACTTAGGCTCTGGATGGGCATCCTGAGGAGATGCTCGAGGGAAAGGCTGTGCCCTGGAAGGAGCAGGATGGGAGCAGTGAGGCAGCTCCGGGAGGAGGTTGTGGCTCTCCCAGCTCACTGCTGAGCTCGTTGTTTCGGGAGGAGGTGATGGAGCTGTGGGCAGGGGGACACTTTGAGGGGCTGGGTTAGAAAGGCAGGAGAGGGACAAGCAGTGGGGGGGGGACCAGAAGGGAGGGGACCGGCTGACCCCCTGTCATGGGGACTGGTGTCCCAGCTGCACTATCACCTTTTCCAGCATGGATCCCTTTCCATGCCTTGATTTCTCCTTTTAAATGGGGTGATGCCTTCTGGAGCTGCCAGCAGCCTCTTGGTGGGGGGGATGGGGGGAGCTCTATGCGGTGCAAAGATCCCAAAGTCTTCTGTATAGAACACGAAACATCGCTCCAGGGAAGCACGTGGAGCTTCCTGGTGAAAATGCACCTTGCTCCTGCCCACCTCCATCCCCAAGCACACATCCCGTGGAAGCACAAGCTGCTTTTGCCAGGCCAGGAGTTCCTTGCAGGAGAAATTCGACTGTCCTTGCTCACCAGGTTTTTCCTGGAGAGATCCCAGCTGGCAGAGCTGGGCTGGTGCTGGCACGTGGATGCTCCGTGTTCAGGCTCTGCCCTGGCTGCAGCACCGAACCTCACGGATCCACTCCATGTAAGTGGATATGGATCTGTGAGGTTTGGTGCTGTGGCTGTGAGCGGAAGGGGTGGGTGCTCCAGGGAAGGGATGGGTGCTCTGGGGAAGGGATGGATGCTCCAGGGAAGGATTGAGTGTTCCAGGGAAAAAGGGCTGAGTGCTTCAGGGAAGGGAGGAGTGCTAGGGCAAGAAAGGATGGGTGCCCCAGGGAAGGGATGGGTGCCCCAGGGAAGGGAAGGGTGCTCCAGGGAAGTAGGAATGGGTGCTCTGGGGAAGGAATGGGCGCTCCTGGGAAGAAGGACTGGGGGCTCTGGGGAAGGGATGGATGCTCCTGGGAAGGAATGGGTGCTCCAGCGAAGGGAAAGGTGCTCCTGGGAAAAAGGGCTGGGAGCTGTGGGGCCGGCGCGTGCAGTTCCTGTGCAGCCGCCTCTGATCCGATTATGTAAATGGCCCCGGAGCCGCGGGGAGCGCAGCAAGCACAGGAAATAAATAAACAGAGATGGAAATGCAAGAGCTTTGCTGCGAAGGTGACCTTCCCTCTGTGCTCTGGGTGCTGCCACGGCCGGCACCGGGTGCTTCTCTCCAGAGGCTGGGAGCATCACCTGGGCAGGTGGTGCAGGGAGTGATGGGGAAAGGTGTGGGCAGAGGCAGAGCGGGACATGCTGGGCTGTTGTTCCAGGTGAGGATTTCAGACGTGCAGGGACTGGCTGGTGCAGGGCTTAAATTGAAGCCCAGAGCTCTGTGAGCCTCCTGTTGGCTCTGCTCCCTGTTGGAATCTCCCCAGGCAGAGTCCAGGCTCACTGGGATGGAGGAGCCCTGTGTCAGCAGGGCTGGGCAGCAGACACGGATAGCTGAGGCACAATCTGCCACGGGGGAGGAGTGGGAGGTGTGTAAAAATAAGAAGCAACAAATTACCGGGATGATGAGAGGCCCAGAGGATCCGGAGCAGTGGCTGAGTTGTGTAGACTCATCCAAGGAGCGGGGAAAGCTCCATCTCAGCGTTCAGCAGGAGACAGCAGGCAGGAGGGATGTGTGGATGCGCTGAGGAAGCCGGTTTGGGCGTCGGGAAGAGCTCCCAGGGCTGTGGGTGGTGATGGAAATAGGTTTTTAATGGGAATGGGGATGCTACGGCGGAGCTTTGTGCTTCCTCAAGGAACGGGAGCGTGGAGAGCAACAGGGCTTGGGCTTGCCTGTGCCATTCCTGGGTTAGTTCCTGTTTTTCTTTGAAGTTTTAGATTAGCAGGGGTGCAGGAAGGCTCTGCCAGGCCAGGGCAGCCCAGACGAGGAAGGGAAAGAGGAGCAGGAGTGCGGTGCTGGGTGGGAGATGCTGCTCCATCAGGATTTGGTGAGAAGGGACCACCTGGAGCAGGCGGACCCAGAAACAAAGGACTCAGCTGCCCCTGAGATGCACTGGTGGCCACCCCAGCCTGTCCTGCAGGGATCCCAGCACCTGCTTTGAGGCAGGCTTTTCCTGCTGATTTCCCACCCAGCTTTTCCTTTCCCATCAGCACAGAGCACCCTCCATCCTTCAGACCTTCCAAGGGTGTGAAACACAGAGCTGGAGCCAGAGTGAGGTGGACAGCAGCATGTGCCGCCTCCTCCAGGAAAGGGCCCACAGGCTGTCAGTTTAAGCCTCTCCAGGGCACCCGGCAGCATCCCAGAGGCTGCATCCTCCAGTCCCAGCAGGATTTCTCCCTGTGGATCCCTCCAGGGCTGTGCCCCAGCTCAGCAGCAGTTTTGGGGTAGCCCTGTGCCACATGCCAGTGGCTCAAGGAACCGCTGGCCTCTCCCTGCAGCCACACTGGGCTCCTGGGGACTCTGAGTGGCATCTGCCTGGTGGAGTTGGTTTAATTGGAGCCCTCTGGGTGCCTGTGCTGGAATGAGCTGCCTGGGCACAAGATGTGCTTCCCCAGAGCTGCTCCTCTGCCTCCAGCTTCCCTTGAAGCACTGAGCCCCCTCTGCCCCATGGGAATGCTGCTGTGGTTGATCCGTGGTCCCAAAACTGTTTCCGTATTGACTCAGGTGAAGCTGAGCAGCCTCAGGTTGCCCAGCGCAGCCTCCAGCCCGGTGTGTGAGTTGTGAGTTTATCCAGTGGTAGGCGATGGATACACCCCATATGCGTGTCTGTGTCTGCTTGGAGCAGTGCTTAAAGCTGGGAGGCAGCAGAGTCCCTGGGATCACCTCCCTGGGGTGGCTGTGGGGCCGGGGTGGTGCTGTTGGTCCATACCGTGGGCACGTCCCTGTGCTGAGCTGGTTCCCAGTGTGGATGGACATATGGTCTGTCCCTTGGGGTCCCCAAACCCATCATGGCACAGGCAGGATGATGGACCTGGCATCCTCCATCTGGGCAGCGGGGAGGGACCAGCAGCCTGCTGGGCTGCTCCCAGTTCACCCCAGTACAGCCAGTGGGCTGGAGGAGCTCTCCCTGTGCATCCAGGAGTTAATTCCAGCACTGCAACGAGGAAACTCCATCCTTAACCCCCAGATTTGCTTCCTCAGGGCAGGGATTCCCTCCGTGACCCCAGGCAGCTGCTCTGCTGCCCAAAACCCCAGCCAAACCCCACAGGGGGCCAGGGCTTGTCCCCCGTGCCCGTGGGAGGCTGATGGCGCAGGAGCTCTCACTGGCATGTGGCACAGGCTGTGTTAATTATCCGTGCTGCGCTAACGACGCGCACTAATCAGCACCTTGCAAACCATGTCACCGACCCAGAAAAGCCCCGGCAGTGGGATTAAATCCCTAACCCAGCCCTAATCCCCCTCGGATGAGAGGGCTGCAGCGAGGGCTCCGGGTGTCCTGCGTGCTCCTGCTGTGGATGCGCTGTGCTGACGAGGAAATAACTGGTGGGTGCTTTGCTCTTACTGGGGGGAGGTTTGGGAGGGTGACAGTGGCACTCTGGGGTCTGTCCCTGCCTGAGTGGGGCCGGGGGAGCGGAAATGGGGAGATGTGGAGATTTGGAGAGGTAAAGATGAGATGAGGAGCCCGGCCGCTGCTCTCAGAGCTGCTGCAGCTCTCTCAGAGCTGCTGTACCTCTCTCGGAGCATCCTGTGGTGCTTTTAAATGTAGAGGTGTGAGGGTATCTCTGATCAGATATGTTCAGACAGGCAGTGCCTTCCTCCCACTCCCTCCTCATCATCATTCCCTGAGTGCTTCCAGCCGGATTTTGTCAGGCGTGTGGGTGCTCAGCCCTCGTGTGTGGCCGTGGGGCCTCCATGCTGGCCGGGGCTTTCAGTGCGTGCTCCTGCTCGCCCTGCCTTGGGGATCTTCACCTTTCCTCCCCCTCTTCTGTCTCCTCCTCCTCATATCCATCCTCCCCCAGGAGGCTTCAGGCTGTTCCGGGGCTTCTCTCAGAACCTTGTGCGAGAAGAGGGAGAACGAATCTGTCCCCAGCACCTGAGGGTGCTTCTTGCAGCTCTTCCCTCCTGGATTTTTTTGGCTGAGAGGGGTGATGCCTTTTCCACTGGGGAGAGTTGGGAGCGTTTGTGCCATGCTGCTGGGTCAGCAGGGCTGTGTTGGTGGGCTCAGCACAGCCCTGCACCGTCAGCAGTGCCTGGGGTTGAGCAGCAGCTCTGCTGAGCTGGGAGCCAGCCCAGCCAGGAATCACCTCTGCCATTAACCTGTGCCCAGGGATCCTCCTGGGATCCTCATCCCTCCCTGGAGGCTGGGGCAGGATGGGGCCGTGGGGAGGGCAGATACCAGAGCATTGCTGGGTGAATCCCTTTGGGGTCACAGGGGTTGTGTTTGCCTCTTCCCTGGGCTGCTGCCCCGAGATGCTTCACTGGGGCTCCTTCCTCCAGCGTCTGTCGAAGGAAAAAGCACTGGAATGGCAGCTCTGCTCTCCTGTGGATTTACCCAGGAAGAAGTTACGGCACTGGGATTGTGGGGGGCTGCTGCTGCTCCTGCAGCCCCTCTCGTGGGGAGGTTCACACGAGGCCGAATCCCAGGGATGATCCGAGGCAGCTTCCTGCAGATCCCGGGGTTGGAGCTGCCTGCGGGCAGTGCCAGCTGCTCCTGCCGCCGAGTGCTCGGACAGATGCTCCTCCAGCCTGGAATCTGCTCCATAAGGGGATGAGGAAAGCGGCCAGCAAGAGCCTCGGGAAATCTGTCATCCTGGGAGCCATCGGCAGGACAGAGCTCTCCAGGCACACCGGTGCTGGCCTCAGGGTTCCAGGGGCCTGGGAGTGGAGACCGGCTGCTCTTGTGGTGGTGTCCACATGGGAGGGTCCCCCACTGCTGGGGTGGGTCTGGGGGCTTGGGCAGGTGAAGGAGGAGGAAGAATGTGCAGCAGCCACCTGGAGGAACCTCTCTGTGAGGACAGAGCTGGCGCAGGGAGCTTCCCAAGGAGGGGATTTTTGGCACTGGTGGCAGTGGAGAGGCCCTGCTGCTGTGCAGGCAGGTGAGAGCACCAGGACAAGCCTGAGACATTTTCATGGCTGGAGGAGAGCAGGGAAGCCCTGCAGAGACACCGCTCTCTGGTGGCCACTCTGCAGCAGGAACTCCCAGCAGAGTCTCAGCTCAGCTCCCAGGGTATCTTCTGTACTGGTCCCAGCATGTCCTTGGCATGCTTGGTGCCCCCACAACCCCTCTGGCATGGCCAGTGGAGGCTGCTGGGTGCTGCTAAGTGAGGTTTGGGATGGAAGGGTCGGTACTGCCGGCGCCCCGGAGTATCCAGCATATCCCTAAATTGTTTTTCCACAAGAAACCAGATCCGGATCCTTTCTGTGGCACAGCTCCAGGCTGGCACTGCCTTGGTCTGTAACCCGTGGGCAGCTCATTCCTGTTTCCAGAACCACACTGAACACCTCCTCTCCTGCCGAGTGCCGCTGTTCCGGATCGGTCTGTGATTCCTCCTCCACGGGGGCTGCGTGGAGTTGGGATTAGAGCCTCTTAGCACAGCCAGCCTGTGGATTTGCCACTGTTTCCCACTAATCCCCTCTTTATTGCACGGGGTGGATTCCACGGCGCTGACGGTGGCGCTGCAGGCGGGGTCTGGACGCTGTGCTGGTCCTGGAGCTTCGGGATGAGCTCTGGGATGAGCTCGGCTCTGAGGACCCCCTGGGCAGGGTGGGTCTGGTTGGAACACTGGTGTGTCCATGGCTTTTAAGCAGATAGCCCAAAATGACATGATAAGGTGGAAAAATTCCCAGAGACGCAACCAGGAGACCAGATCTGACCCCACCACAGTGTGGATGTCTCTGTCTTGGACATACCCCTCCTGGCCTTCTCCATCTTGGACATCTCCGTCATGGGCATCTCTGACTCCCAGGGAATCCATGGTCCTGAGAGCAGCAGGCCCAGCTGGGGCACAAGGTGCCCTGTGGAATGGGACCGTCAGGGACTTTGGGAGCACCTTGCTCAAGCACTGGGGATCTGGCTGAGCTGCTGACAGTGGCACCAAGGGATGGGCTGGAGCCTGCTCCGGTGTCTTCCCACTTCCCGTTGGAGCACTCAGGATCTTTTCCATGTCCGTGCATTTTTGTAGCACCTATTTTCCCTGCATGCAGAGGGAGTGGGATGATTTTGTGTTGCACTCACAGGGTTTTATGCAATGTCACCTTGGTTTCTCAGGCTGTCACGATGTGCTGAGGCTCAGCCCAGCTCTCCCCACCAGCCCTGCCCCAGGGAGGAGCAGTTCCTGGTGTTCCTGCATCCTGCTTCAGACAGCCAGGATGCTGGCTGAGGGTCACTGCAAGGATTTGGGACAGATTGGCTGTTATTTAAGCAGGCTGTGTTGATGTGGTGCTGAGCAGCAGCCTGGCCCCGGGCCCCAGCACGGCTGTGGGTGCCATCGCTGTCAAGCAGATGACCACACTCTGGACCGTGTCTCGTTGCCATCTGACTGTGTGTGGGATGATTGGGATTCAGGTTGGCTCTATCCTTGCATTTCGCCCTTTGCTTGCTGCTCAGGGTGTTTTGGGGGGGAAGAGGGACAAATTAACCCTGTCTGGGTGCAGTGGCAGATTGGGACTCTGTATCTCACCGCTCTGAACCCAAAAAGGCTTCATCCCCATCCCTGCAAGTGTTCAAAGTTGGATGGAGCTCGGAGCAACCTAATGGAATGTGTCCCTGCCCCTGGAGGGGGTGGAATGGGATGAGCTCCAAGGTCCCTTCCCATGATCCTGTGATTCTCTGGTTTCGTGCTGTGCTTCGCTGTGTTCAGAGCCCTTCCCTCGGGGGGCTGTTGTGCAGCAAGCAGCAGCCAGCTGTGTCCCAGGGTTTTGATGACTCCAGGAAGGAAGGGAGCACTTATCTCCCAGGCACTCAGAACAGCAGAGCTCTGTCCCTGCTGAGTGGAGTGACGCCTCCTGCTCTGTAATTCACCCAGGAAAAAGATATGATTGAGTGCATCTGGCAGTTGCCTCCTCTCGTGTCACTCCTGGGCCATGAAGTGGTCCTTGTCCCATGCTTGAGGAGCAGCAGGTGTTGGTCCCACAACAGCAGGCACTTCTCTGCTGGATTTTTCCTGCCCAAAGGTTGGATTTGTGGGGCTGATCCTCTGGGATTCTGGGGCAGGTGGGATTGCAGGTGTGAGCTGTTCCCTCGGCATCTGTCGGCATTGTGCTGGAGACCGGGAATGCTTGGCTGTGCTGGCGCTGCCCCAGAGGTTGTCGCTGGCGCTGCCCCAGAGGTTGTCACCCTGTGGTGACCCCAGGCAGAAATTGTTCCCTGGGAGGGTGGGGAGGCCCTGGCACAGGGTGCCCAGAGCAGCTGTGGCTGCCCCTGGATCCCTGGCAGTGTCCAAGGCCAGGCTGGCTGGGACTTGGAGAGACCTGGGACATGGGAAGTTGTCCCGGCCCATGGCAGGGGGATGAGACAAAATGAGCTTTAAGGCCCCTTCCCGCCAAGCCATTCCATGATTCTATGGAGTCTGGCAGGCCTTGCTGTGATCATTTACCCTTTCAAGCTAATTAACCTCATCTCTTTGTTCCTTCCATCTGATTCTGACTGTTTGCTCCACTGAGGAAGCAGAGCTCCCCGCGGGTGTGTGACACCACCACCTTGGCAGGACATGGGTGACCCGGGGGTGATCTGATCGTTTTCGTTTTCCACTGCATGAATAATCTCGGGGCTGTTAACGACGTTCCCGTTAGCCAGCAACAAGCTGTGAAATCGGGATATTTGCCGTGACAAATGTGTGAAAGGTGCTAAATGTGCCCTTGGCGCAGCGGCTGCTGGGCACGGGGAGGGAGCACAGAGCTGATGGCACCACGTCTCGCCTCCTGCTCCCCAGCAGGATCTCGATGGCACTTTGCCTCTTCCTCCACGGGAATTTGCAGGAGCCTCGGTGGTATTTTTCCATTTCTTTTGGCCACCTTGGCTGTGTCTTCCTGGCTTGGCTGGGATTTACAGATCCATCGGCTGGGGCTGGATTAGGACCTGCCACAACTTTTTCCAGCCACGGAGAGGAGGAGAAACCACCTCTGTCCCTCCTGCCACGTGGTTGCAGGTGACATGGGGGTTCTCTGGGATCTGGGACTGCACATGGATGGAACTTGCTTTTATCTTTGGTCACTGGTGCCCTGTCAGCCTGGCTGCTGCTCTCCAACCCCCTCTGTGCTGGGATGATGCTGAGCCAGAACAGGCTTCGGGACTCTGGGATTTGATCCAGCTCTGGCCCTGGGGTGAAATCCAGGTCGTGTTCTGTCACCTGCTGTACCTGGTGCCCCTCTGTGAGTGGGTGACAGCAATTTGGATGCTGTGAAGGATAAACCCAGGCTCCTGATGGGGTGAGATGCACGTGGGGATGGGCACAGCATCCTCTGCCCGTTCCTCTTCTCCGCTCTCCAGAGGGGTATCCTGGGAGAGCTTTGAGGAGGGCAGTGCCTCCCGAGGCTGCACCTTCATGGCCTCGACACCTCAGCCCTGCAGCTCACTGGGGAATCACTTTTCCTGCACTTTCATCCTTCAGCCTGGGCTCTGTGTTCTCCTTTAGGTGCATTCCTCAGGGAGCCTCTTCCCACCGTCCTGTGTCCCTGTGCCGGCCTCGTGTGGATTTGTGGCCGAGTCTTGCTTACATCCCCGAGCAAATTCAGCTGGAACTAAATTTAGCCGCCTCTCCATGAGAATTTTTAAGCTGGATTTCGAGGTGTTGCTCCTCCTCAATGGCTGGGATTGTTTGTACCTAGGGAACACCAAGGCAGGGGATTTATGCCAGGAATGAGTGATGAGCTGGGATATTCATGTCTGAGCTCCTCACCTCAGTGCCCTGCAGCCCCTGCTCCACACTGGGATGAGTTTTGGCTCAGAATTGAGCTCAGTCAACAGAGACAGTGAAAAAATATCCCCTGATCCCTGTTTGGTGCTGCTCCCACCTCCAGCGAGCATCCCTGAGGAATGGCACTGTCTGGCTTTAGGGGGTATAAACCCAAATCAATCACTTTAGTTTTCTTGGCTGCTGCAGTAGGGGCTGAGCTTGGCAGATCCCTCTTACAGGATATTCTCCCCTCTCCACCCCTGGCATCGCTTCTCTCCCAGGGAGCAAACATGATCCTTGGTTGGGTTGATCTGGATCCTTTGATCCGGGTTTGGATCAAGCCGCTGTCTGAACTACAGAAGAAGAGGCTGCAGAGAGGGGACCCTACAACCTTTCAGAACCAGGGAATAATCCCTGTGTGTATCCCAGCCAGCTCCTAAATCCACACGGACACCATTGTGGGATGCAGCCCAGTCCTGCTCCATGGCAGCTCTACAGCCTATGGTGGGATCTGTGGCCTCGTGAGGACCATCCTGCTCATCTTCCCAAAGCCTCCCCATGCTCTGCAATGCTGACAGCCATTCTCCATCACTTGGATATTTTTTATCTGGCTGTAAATGAAGCCTGTTTGTGCAGATTTCCCTTTGGGATACAGCATGGAATCCTCCGTGAAGCTTTGGGATGGGAGATTCTGAGGTGTTACCTGCTGTTTTTTACTGGGATGTTGACTCCCATCAGCTTCTGGAGCAATTTCTCCTCCCAGCTCCCAGCCCCACCTCCCTGTGGCTCCTCCGTAATTACCTCCTTTCCCCCTAATTCCCTGTTCCACCTTCCAGTCCGTGGTTAATTGCAGTAGGATAATTACAGGTGATCTCGTTTTAAAGCGCTCAGCCCCTGAGCTGGGAGCAGCCGGCAGTTCCCACCCTTGGTGCCAAACTAGGCATTCCTGTGCATGCTGCCCGGGGAGCTGGGCCTTTGGAGCAGATAATGAGCTTGGCTGGGATGGGAAGGTCACGGCCATATCCCATTACTTGCCCTGGTTTCATCCTCTTAGCCCAGTGCATCCGTGGGACACTTGGAGCCAGCGGCCGGCCCAGGGTGATGTCACTGGAAGGGCCAGGGCAGGGTCCTCATGGGCTTTGGGCCATGGGTGGCTCCCAGAAGGATTTTGGGTTGAGGAGGAGCTGAGCTGTTTCCAGAGGAGGAGGTGAAAACATGGCCCTGAGAATGTGGGGTCTGGTCAGGCGCTCTGAGAGCATCGAGTCCAACCGCTGCCCAGCACTGCCAAGGCCACCGCGGACCATGTCCCCAAGTGCCACATCCATGTGGCTGTTAAATCCTCCAGGGACGGGGATCCACCACTTCCCCCGGCAGCTGTGCCAGGGCTGAACAGCCTTTTCCAGGAAGAAATGTTCCCAATATCCACCCTGCCCCTCCCCTGGCCCAGCCTGAGGCCATTCCCTCTCCTCCTGTCCCTGTTCCCTGGCAGCAGAGCCTGACCCCCCCCAGCGGCCCCCTCCTGTCAGGGAGTTGTGCAGAGCCACAAGGTCCCCCCTGAGCCTCCTTTTCTCCAGGCTGAGCCCCTTTCCCAGCTCCCTCAGCTGCTCCTGGGGCTCCGGCCCCTTCCCCAGCCCCGTTCCCTGCCCTGGACACACTCCAGCCCCTCCAGGTCTCTCTTGTCCTGAGTAGCCTAAAACTCATCCCAGTTTTGAGCTCATGTAGGATGGGAGCACAGCCAGGAATCTGGGGGAGACAGGACTCAGCTATCCCTGCCTTCAGTTGGAAAAGCAGCAAAGGAGTGATGGAGGGGACAGATGTAGGGTCTGGTCCTTCTACCTTTCGGGTGTATGTGAAGCAAAACCTTAAAGGAAAAAACTTCTTTCCCTGGATGAGCCTCAAATCCTGCTGCTATCCAAAGGGAAGGTTTGATGAAGAAGTGTTTAATTACTTGGACAAATCCTGGTAAAATCAGAGCAGGTCATGGGAGCTGAAACCCTGAATCTGCTGCTTGACCAGGAGTTACCTTGATCCTCAGGTGCCACCTGCAGCCCAAACGCTGAGTAGCCTGCCAAGGGCTGGATAAATCATCTGTGGAACCAAATAGCTGGAAACATGAAAAATGAGCAAGTCCTGGCAGTGTCAGATGTCTGTCAGACATCCAAAACTCTCTGGTTTTAGTACATTTGAATAGGTTTGAGTTTTTCAGCCTGCATTTATCCACTGGACTTCCTTGGTATGACGAGGAGTTGCATAAGCACAGTTAATTTCCCTTCAAGTTGCCAGCTCCTGGAGAATTTCCATAAAAATCCCATTTCCCTGCTTTGAAACATAAGAAGTTCAGTGTGTCGCACTGGCAGAGATTGGGGGCGGGAGGAGCAGCTCTGCCTCCGTGCTCTGCTGCACATGGGGCTGATGGCAGAGGAAGCAGCGAGGCCACGGGAACTCCGGGTTTCATCCAACATGGAAAATAACCTAAAAATAGAGCTGTGAGGGCCGGGCTGTCCTGTGAGACCATTGTCTGGGATGAGGCAGTGTGGGACAGCCGGCAGTGTCCCAGTGTCCTGGCCCTGGGAGGATGTCCTGCTCCTGGAAATCTGCTGGGAGTCCGGCACAGCCAGGGCTGGGTGATGCCAGTCCTGGGGGGCTTTGGCGGGGGGATATAGTGCCAAGGGGTTCTCCTGCCAGCCTGGACTGTGGTGTCCCATCTGTCCCCTGCCAGGTGGCACAGGATGGGGATGCTGTGTGTACTGCAAGGCTTCACGTGGAGCATTCCCTGAGCCCTCCTTCCCCGTGCCCAGCGCGTCTGCGGGGTCCCCACAGCTCGGGGTCCCCAGGGCTCGTTGGAGAGGGAATGGGGGGTTCTGGCCATGGTAGATGTGTGGCAGGGGCCAGGCCAGGCCCTGTGCTGTGTCCTGGGCTGTGCAGCTCCGAGGAGGAGCTGTGCATCCTCCCTCTCTGCCCTCTTGGAGCACAGGGATCACTGGCTCCTGGCTTGAGTAGCTCAGAAAAGCTGTGGTTGCCCATCTCTGGAAGTGTCCAAGGCCAGGTTGGACAGGGCTTGGAGCACCCTGGGATAGTGGCCCTGGAAGGTGTCCCTGCCCATGGCAAGCAGTTGAAACTGGATGACCTTTAGGTCCCTTCCACCCCAAACCATTCCATGATTCTATGATCCTCTCCTGTCTGTGTCTGTCACCACGGGGACCATTGTCCCATCCAGCTTCTCCTTATTTGCTGGATTTGGGGGTGGAGGTGCTCCTTGAGCCAGGGCTTGGCTGAGGGCTGTGAGAGCCCAGCCTGGGCTCCTGAGGACCACAGCGGGATCAGGGATGGAGACAGGGACAGGGACAGGGACAGGGACAGGGACAAGGACAAGGACAGGCTGCCATGGACAGTTGTCCATGTTGCAGCCACGTCCTTGGGGGTGGTTCAGCTCTGGATGGCCGGAGCTGGACTGTGGATGTGGGGACTGAGCAAAGCTCTGGGAGCTGGTAAAACCCTGCTCCTGGGAGAGGAGCAGGAGGGGGGTGTCGGGGAACCAGCCCCGGGGTCACCGCGTGCCACAACACCTCCCGGCTGAGCCGGCCCTTCCCGCCACAGGCCTGCCGCGATTTCCTGGACTTAGCCGAGAGCCACAGCCGGAAATGGCAGCGGCTGCTGCAGCATGAGCGGGAGCAGCGCATCCGCCTGGAGGAGACCATCGAGCAGTTAGCCAAGCAGCACAACAGCTTGGAGCGCGCCTGCCGCGGGGCGCCCGGCCTGGCCTCGGGCACTGCCAGCGTCTCCAGCACCGCAAAGGGTGAGCGCCGGGGGTCCCCGGGGTGGGACGGGGCTGCTCGGGGATCCTTGGGATGGGACGGGGCTGCTCAGGGATCAGGATGGGACAGGGCTGTTCTGGGATCCCCGGGATGGGACAGGGCTGTTCTGGGATTCCTGGGATGGGATGGGGCTGCTCAGGGATCCCTGGGATGGGACAGGGCTGTTCTGGGATCCC